>KQ993048.1:0-14576 GCA_001598015.1 Dorcoceras hygrometricum
AGTCCGGAATTGTGATTCCGGAGCCACAATGGTTGTGGGCCCATGGCTAGCTGTATCCCTGAATCATTGAGGGTCACACAAGTACTGGATTCGAAATTCCCGCACGGATATTCAGCTCAATGTGTTGAGCATATGAAGAGGATTTTGGGAGTGCGACTTCCTAAAAGTCAACAGGGGTCAAATCGGGGTTTTCCGCTATTGAGGGGCAAAACGGTCATTTTGCACTGGGGTTCTGAAAAATGGTTTTTCAGATCATAGTATTCAGTTTTGGAAACTGAATCGATCGGTCCGATCTGATCGGCGATCGGAGTTACGATGAAGTCACGGTGATATGGTTGAACCGAATGTTCACCCGTTGGAACCGGGCCCGTTGGGCCGGTCCAAGATTATTACTAAGTCTATTTAATTAGACTTGTAGACTTCATAAACACAACTTAACTACAACCCTAAACCTAGAAGCAAGAGCCGCCGCCCCCTCTCTTCAACATCCTCACGCCGCCGCCGCCGTGCGCCGCCCGCCGCCGCCGCCGCTTTGCCGGAAAACTGTTTTCGGCCTAGTTTTTGAGGAGAATTCGTTGGAGATAAATCCTTCAGTCTTCTAGTGCAGGCTGATTGGAGGGAGATCGATTCTGGTCATGGACCGGATTGGCGTTATCTACCGCAGTCTACCGTGAAGTGCCGCTTTCTTTACAAAACCGGTCGGAGCCAGGCACAAGTGCCAGCAAGGTATTCTTTTGAAACACCCTATGAATGTCATAGAATTTGAATTGTTCATCGTATTGATCGTCTCCCGGCACATGTATTTTCTGTTCTTCCGCTGCCTCGCCGGGGGGCGTGATCCGGATCCCCAACACTCTTGGAGAAGGGCTTCATCATACCGAGTATGTCGCCTTGGGGAGCTCCGATTCTTTTTGTGAAAAAGAAGGATGGGTCTATGAGGATGTGCGAGGACTTCCGACAGTTGAATAAGGAGACGGTGAAGAACAAGTATCCTTTGCTGAGGATTGATGACTTGTTCGATCAGTTGCAGGGATCGGTCGTTTACTCGAAGATTTATTTACGCTCTGGTTATCACCAGTTGCGGATTAGAGACGCTGACGTGGCAAAGACAGCTTTCCGGACTCGATATGGGCATTATGAGTTTCTGGTCATGCCGTTTGGGTTGACGAATGCCCCCAGCTGTTTTCATGGATTTGATGAATCGCGTCTTTAGCGAGTACATCGATCGGTTCGTGATCGTCTTCATAGATGACATCATAGTGTATCCGAGGAGCTTGAGAGAGCATAAGGAGCATCTGAGACTGGTGTTGCAGAGATTGAGAGACTCGCAGTTGTACGCCAAGTTCAGCAAGTGTGAATTTTGGCTTGATCGGATTATCTTTTTGGGTTATGCGGTTTCGACGCAAGGGATTTTGGTAGATCCGAGTAAGGTCGAAGCAGTTCTTAACTGGGAGAGACCTAGGAACGTTTCCGAGATCCGTAGCTTTTTGGGATTGGCTGGCTATTACAGGCGTTTTATTGAGAATTTTTCTTCTATAGCCAGGCCTTTGACTCAGTTGACTCAGAAGGATAAGAAGTTTGTTTGGACTGACGAGTGCGAGTTCTGTTTTCAGATGTTGAAGGAGAAGTTGACTACTGCTCCTGTTTTGGCTCTACCGTCTGGATCCGGAGGATTCGTTGTGTGCTCCGATGCTTCTCTCAATGGTTTAGGATGTGTGCTGATGCAGAACGGGTACGTGATTGCCTATGCGTCTCGACAGTTGAAGCCTCACGAGACGAGGTACCCTGTTCATGATTTGGAGTTGGCTGTGATAGTGTTTGCCTTGAAGATTTGGCGACATTATCTGTATGGTGAAGAATTTGTGGTGTACACCGACCACAAGAGCCTGAAATATATCTTCACGCAGTATGATTTGAATATGAGACAACGACGATGGATGGAATTGCTCAAGGACTTTAACTGTGAGATTCAGTATCAGCCTGGGCGGATGAACTCGGTAGCAGATGCTTTGAGTAGGAAGACCCAGCCTGTGATGCTTTCGTCTTTGAGTGTCTCTAAAGTCTATGAACATTTGAGTACTTCTGGTTGGCGTTTCCAGCCGGGTGATCAGTACTTTATGGTTTCTTCGATTCAAGTAGAACCGCAGATTGTGAGTGACATCAAGGAGGCGCAGAGGACTGATCCATATGTTCATGAGTTGAAGATTAAAGCCCGAGGTAGTCAGTCTGATGATTTCTCTGTTTCTTCTGATGGGTGTCTGAGATTTCGAGGAAGATTGGTGGTTCCGAACTTGATAGATTTGAAAGAGACCATTATGAATGAAGAGCATTGTAGTCAGTACAGTGTGCATCCGAGCGAGAGAAAGATGTACCATGCCTTGAAATCTCACTACTGGTGGGAAGGCATGAAGAGCGACATCTCTGGTTTTGTTGCTAGATGATTGAATTGCCAGCAGGTTGAGAGAATGAGACCTGGTGGATTGCTACAGAGTTTGGAGGTGCCCCAATGGAATTGGGAGCACATCGCCATGGATTTTGTGACTCATTTACCTCGATCAAGTAGGGGATGTGATGCGATTTGGTGGTGATTGATAGACTTTCAAAGTCAGCCCTTCATTCCCTATGACGCTCAACAATCAAAACGACGACGTAAAGAATACGTCAGCATCGCTGCCAACAGCAGACGCAACCAACAGCTGGTAACAAATTCCTCACAACTGGTACCAGACGCAATCCCCAAAACTCAGCGTTTCAACTTATCAAAACGACGTCGCGTTGCTCCCACGACTGGTTCCTCAAACCAGCAGCTGGTCATTCAGCTAGGACAATTCCTCACAACGCAACAGCTGATAACGCTACAATCCAGTAGTCAACACCAAAAGGTTGACCAACACGTGTCGCTTTCTCGTTAAATCTCGCACCCAAAGCAACTACTGCCAGCAACAACCTCTTCAAATGCACCACTGATTTCCAATTTCTACCAGCTGCGAGCTACAGTACCACTGACTCGCGTTGACTTCTGAAATACGCTACGACTGGTTTCACCAAAACGACGGCGTATTAATCTCCTGCGATTCCAAATAAGCACTGCAACTGGATTTCACCACCGACCAGCTTCTAACTCAAAATACCAAAATTACGAAAACTTCCAACAATTAATCTCTTCTAATCTCAGATGAATTCGATTAATCACTAATCTAAGATCTGATTCCTCACATTCTCCCCATCTTAAGAGATTTCGTCCTCGAAATCAAAGGTAAACTCAGGGAAAAATTCAATCAATTCATCACAACAATCGAATACAAAGCAGAAATTCATCTGATACAAGTCCAAGAGTTCAGGATAACTGGACAAATAACACCAAAAACTAGGGAAAACACACCCAGAAACCGAAATCTAAAACAACAATCTACTCAAACAGATGTGGCCACTCACGCTGCATCTTTTATTCTGGTTCCCAAGTTGCTTCTTCTCTGCCATGCTTGCTCCATTGGATCATCACCAACGGAACTACTTTGTTCCTCAGCTGCTTCTCCTTCCGATCCAAAATCTGCACTGGATATTCAACATAACTCAAAGAAGAATCTAGCTCAACTTCGTCGGTTCTCAACACATGGGATGGATCTGGCTCATATTTCCTCAACATTGACACATGAAAGACATCATGCATCGCTGCCAATTCATCAGGCAGTCTCAATCGATAAGCCAACTGTCCAATCCGATCGATAATCTCAAAGGGACCAATGAATCTAGGAGCTAATTTGCCTTTAAATCTGAAGCGCATCACGCTCTTGAAAGGAGAAACTTTGAGAAATACTCGATCGCCAAACTCAAACTCTAACGGTCGACGTCTACGGTTAGCATAGTTGGTAAATCTATCTTGTGCAGCCTTCATTCTACTTCAAATCAAATCAATCTGATCTTTCATATGCTGCACAAACTCAGGGGTAGAAAGCTGTCTCTCACCAACTTCTTCCCAACAAATCGGAGATCTGCATTTTCGACCATACAACACCTCAAATGGAGCCATCCCGATCGTCACCTGGTAGCTGTTATTATACAAAAACTCAACCAACGACAAAGAATCCTGCCAGCCACCACTGAAATCCATCACAACTGCTCGCAGCATATCCTCTAAAGTCTGGATGGTCCACTCAGACTGACCATCTGTCTGTGGGTGATAGGCTGTACTCATAGCCAATCTCGAACCCATCGCTGCTTGCAGACTCTTCCAAAAACGAGAAGTGAATCTTGGATCTCGGTCAGACACTATCGAAACAGGAACTCCATGCAATCTAACCACATGGTCGATATACAGCTTCGTCATTTTCTTCATCGAACACCTCATCTATTTAAAGTCACAACTGACTAACTAGGAAACAGATCCACCGACAACTTCAGCTATCATCGCTTGTCAGGCCCCGTGCTAATTACTAACAATTAACACATAAGAAGCGCATAATCACGGAAGCTTAAAATCAGGGCTTAAAAATTTTTCAAAATAATATGGGCCTGAACTTCAAATCATACATTCAAAATAGCAATAATAAAATACGAGTTGATTCAATTCCCACACAACAAGTATCAATCAAAAACATAAATCCCCGATACATGATAACACGGGGCATCCCCCGTTTCAATACATATCATATATAGACTGGGACTCAAGGACGCGGGGATCGACCAGCTGAACTTCCACTCGGTCCAGCCTGATTACCTAATGCTCCTGCAAATGGGCAACACAGACCCAAACAAAACAAAAGCAGGAAACAAATACGAGGTCAAGCCTCAGTACGAAGAGCTATCAAAGCAGGTAAACATGCAACATGCTACTAATCAATGCTATGAATGCATGAGGGCTATCAAGAAGTCGGATAGCTAGACCAGTCTATCAACTGGCAACTCAAATCAAGCCTCTATACCACACACAGCCAATCAGCCGGTGGAAATCATCGGTCCGTGATCATCGGGGCCCGTCAGCCCATCACAGCTCGGTGATAGACACTCGAATCCGGTAGTCACCACTCCGACGATAGCGTTGGACTTTTCGGACACGACTCAACAGTCGGCCAGTCACAACGTGGCACCCAATCAGGTAATCAAATCAATTTGTCAATTCAGGCTCAAGATGTATGCATGAATGCCATTCAATATCAATACATAATGCATACAATTCATAATACGTGCAAACAGAATGAAAAGCTCAATCCATTCATCAAATTGATCCACGTAAATCACATAACCGCAATTCACAACATTGAAAACTATCCATGTTCACGCTCAACTGCTAAGGGCTGCTCAATCGTACCTTTCCTCTTCGAATTACCTAGCAGATTCTCAACAAAGACACGACCAGCAAAAACTCAAGCTTACTGCCTTTGAAGCTTCCTCGACAATTATCCTTCAAAATTCCTAGAAGCTGAAATCTGCCAAAGATACCTAATATCTTAGCTCAAACCAACGAAAGAAAGCTCACCCAAAGGATAGAAACTCACGACGCAACTTACTGCTAAACTCAGCAGCTTCGCGTTCTCGTTCCAGCGCAAATCAATCGTCTCAAAAGGGTAGCAAACGAAAGAGCTAAGCAAAAGGAATCCAGCGCCACTAAGATTTCAAAAAACAGAGGTTGGAATCAACGGGAAAAAGGAAATAGAACACGACGGTGAACAGTAGCTCGACGAGGGTTTGAGAAAAAAGATAAGAAATAAATTCTCGCCTGCTGATTCACCAAGATCTATCGAAGAAATCAGCAGAAGTCTATCAGCAGCAAACCTCTCTTTTCCCTTCGTAAAAATCAGCAGCAACAACCAACAAAAGCAATTGTACAAAACATTCCAAAACGACACCGTTTCAACTTATCAAAACGACTCCGTAGCAATCCCCAGCTGACAACAGCTTTCGCAAGCAAATAACCAACAGCTGTTAACAGCTCTCTCTTCACAATCTATCTGCTGGTCGCGAGAAAATACTCAAAACGACGACGCATCTACTAATCCAAACGACGCCGCTTCTCAACACTCTCATACAAGCGCGCCTGCTGATCAGCAGCAACCAACAATACACAACTTACCACCAGCAGCAAGGAGTGCGTCACGCTTACGTCATCATATCTATCGACAGCTCTTGCGACTAATTCCTCAACAAAAGCGCAGCTGCTGAATCCAATAGTCAACACTCCAAAATGTTGACTAACACGTGTCCCTTCCTCGCTCAATCTCGCGCTAAACGCAATATCTACCAGCAGCAACTTCAACTCGAACCAAAACCAGCAGATCTTCATACGTCACGCTGACGACATCGCTGCTGTTACAAAATTCACCAGCACGAGCTACAGTAACTTTGACCAGCGTTGACTTTACCCAAAAATCGATATTTCTCATTCTTAACTAGCGCTGCTGCTGAGGAAATCGGCAGGAACCATATTCTTTACGCAATTCCTCAAAATATACGTGATTAATCCCAACTCAAAACAATTAATCACTAATCTAAATTCTCAATCCTCACATCGCTGATATTCCAACCAACAGCTGAATCTCTCCTCAGCTAAGTCCTATCGCTAAACAGCGATCAACTAAATCAAACGACGTCGTAGGAGTTACTGTCGCAACTGAACATGCCACCCGCTACTCACTGCTGAACAACTATCCAACAGCTGATCGCCCACTCAACAGCTGATCCCTCAATCAGCAGTTGAATATGCGCACAACCCAACAGCTGAGTCCTAGCGCTAAATCGAAACACTATCGTTTCAACTAATCCAAATGACGACGTACTAGCAACCGCAACTGAAAACACTCTAATCGCCGCTACAACTGGAAGCAATCATCCACTGCTGAATTCCACACTTAACCAATTTTGATGGCTACTCCAAGCACATCGACTCACAACTGGTCTGATCCCAATCAACATCTGAACAGCAGAATGTTCGGGTCTCACAACTTCCAGAGTGTATGAGATTTAATTCATTGAGAGATTGTGCTTACATTGTAAATCTAACACACACACATTCACTCATATTCGAGAGTTGAGCGAAATAGATAAAGAGTGAATGTGATTCAAATACTCTCCATTGTAGTATTTGGACAGAGACGTTAAACAAGTCTAGTTGTCTTTCGCACTGAGACGTTAAAGAAGTGTGTTTAGTCTTTGGACAGAGATGTTAAACAAGTCCTTGTAGCCTTTCTCACTGAGGCGTTAAAGAAGTTAAGTTAGTCACACAGCTTGCGGGCTGGTGTGCAATGGGTAGAAGCTATGAGTTCTTGTGGCTGCGGGTCGTAGGAGTGGGTTGTAGCGGGGGTCGTTGTAATCAAAGTCTTCTAGTGGATCCTTCCCGTGGCGGAAGAAGAGGAGATGTAGGAGATTGAGCTCCGAACTTCCAGAAACAAATTCAGCGTATTTTTCTTTACTGTTTTCAGTATTTACATTTATACGCATCACATATTTGCTTACGCGTTTATAACTGTTTAATTGGGCTTCGAACGATAGGGTGCAGTTTGAGTTATTTTACGCATGTTTTATTTACATTACTCAATCTGTATCTCGGTGCACAAAGTATTCAAGAACACTGAGATATTGCAGCTCAAGTTAAGTTAACCAGATCATTGAACTTTAACAGAGGGTATCGCATAAATCGATCCAACAAGTGGTATCAGAGCAGCTTGTTCTTGAATAGTGTATTTCTTCGAAAAATGTTGATAAACAGTTACGCTCTGATATCCGTTCGTAAGCCTGTCTGTGCTACAAAATTTTTAAGTTTTCAAACCTCAGCATATGGATAGGGGAGGCATACTTCTTGATGCTCATCTGGTCTATATGTATGAGAAATTTCGAGTAGCATAGACTTTGTCTTCAAAATCTCATGCATACATAGAGATTTCGACAAACTGTCTCCCTGTGCATAAAATAACTTTTATTTCGAAAATAAAATTACCCCATGTTATGTTGAGGGGGAGTTTTGTTTTAAACTTTAAGGGGGAGATAAGGTTTCAAACTATTTTTGATTCCCACTAAAAGGGGGAGAAATATTTTCAGCATAAACATACATGCATATGTTTATCCAGATTTTGTGTTGATAAAAAAGGGGGAGATTGTTGGATCTGTTTTTACAGATCAGAATCTAAGTTTTGATTCACACAAAATCTGCTTCTATTGTACTAACGCTCTACTTGACATGAGCAGCTTGTTTAGACTGTAGTAGACGTGAAGATATCCAAGCTAGGACAATGAAGGGACGCCTGAGCTGGACTGGTCGAAGATATCTAGCTGGAACAGTAAGGGGACGCCCAAACTGGTTCGGTAGTTTACTTCCATATGTGTAGGGTACATTAAGCTGGTGCATCAACTGGATGTTGGAGCAGCACGAAAATCAAGCGCAGAGTGTGAAGATAAGTTCAAGCGCAAAATCAAGAGAAGAACTGAAGAGCATAATTGAAGCGCAGAATGATGTAGTGGAGAACGGCTCAAGCGCAGATCAAGTGCAGTGTACAAGAGAAGTGTTCAAGTGCAGAGCCGTATACAAGAGCAGTGATCAAGTGCAGGTCTGATCACAGAATGCTCTTGTAACCAGTTCATCTTATGGATCTCAGTCATTGGGAAGACTGAATCTGAACTGGTCATCATATCCCAAATAAGATGGGATATATTCACTGGTGTTGGACTGTAGTCCAGCCAGTGAAAGAAAGGTGTGCTTGCCAAAGTATTGGAAGAGGTGTCTGAATGGATCAAGTGAGCAAGCAAGCACACTAAGGGCTCGTGATGTTGGACTGTAGTCCAGCCAGTGAAAGAAAGGTGTGCTTGCCAAAGTATTGGAAGAGGTGTCTGAATGGATCAAGTGAGCAAGCAAGCACACTAAGGGCTCGTGACGAGAAGAATAGAGCCCAGTTGGTTAAGGTCAAACCAGCTTGAAGTTAAGAAGAACAGCTGGGAGCAGACAAACCAGCTCGCCATATGATATCTGTGAGAGGCTTGATCTCACAGATATATCAACCGGCTGGTTGGAGACCAGCTGGGAATGGAGCAAAGCTGGATCCTCGAAGCAGCTCGAAGAGCAGGAAAGAACAGAACAAGCTCAGCTGCAGACAAAAAGAGGCGCAGATGCAGAAGTTTCTCCAGATGATCAGCTCATAGATAAGAACAAAGAAGCTGGTGAGGAAAAGGAGAGAGCTCTGTAGGAGCCGATGAAGCAACCAGCTTGACAAAGAAACCAGCTGAAGGACCAGATCCAGACAAATCAATCTGGTCAAACAAAGCAGTTTGAACAATCTTACGAAGACCAATTTAATTGGTTCAAACTGATTTGCATTGCCTTGTCCACATCAGGAACAAGCAAACAGAGCTCGAAGTGACCAAAGGCTGCAGAATCGCCAATGAACAGAGCTCGAATCACATAAAGCCTGCAACGCATTAAATTCAAAGGACACAAAGTACATATGCGTCAGAAGACTTTTCAGAACGGCTACATCTTTGTGTTCAACGGATATATCCAAGCAGAGGCTCTATAAAGAGGCGCAATAAAACAAATTGAAGACATGCGCAAAAATAGTGAGAGTAGTTGTGCGAAGTTCAATCAGAAAATCAAGAGACGCACAACACTGAACCTGGGAAGACAGCAGAAAACCAGCTCAAACCAGGAGCACTTCCCAGAGTGTGTGAGATTTAATTCATTGAGAGATTGTGCTTACATTGTAAATCTCACGCACACACATTCACTCATATTCAAGAGTTGAGCGAAATAGATAAAGAGTAAATGTGATTCAAATACTCTCCATTGTAGTCTTTGGACAGAGACGTTAAACAAGTCTAGTTATCTTTCACACTGAGGCATTAAAGAAGTGTGTGTAGTCTTTGGACAAAGACGTTAAACAAGTCCTTGTAGCCTTTCTCACTGAGGTGTTAAAGAAGTGAAGTTAGTCACACAGCTTGCGGGCTGGTGTGCAATGGGTAGAAGCTATGAGTTCTTGAGGTTGCGGGTCGTAGGAGTGGGTTGCAGCGGGGGTCGTTGTAATCAAAGTCTTCTAGTGGATCCTTCTCGTGGCGGAAGAAGGGGAGATGTAGGAGATTGAGCTCCGAACTTCCAGAAACAAATTCAGCGTATCTTTATTTACTGTTTCAGTATTTACATTTATACGCATCACATATTTGCTTACGCGTTTATAACTGTTTAATTGGACTTCGAACGATAGAGTGCAGTTTGAGTTATTTCCGCATGTTTTATTTACATTACTCAATATATATCTCGGTGCACAAAGTATTCAAGCTGGAACTGGCATGTTTAGCGCTCGCCTTGCATGTTTTATTTACATTACTCAATATATATCTCGGTGCACAAAGTATTCAAGCTGGAACTGGCATGTTTAGCGCTCGCCTTATATCTGGCTGGTTTCAACTTTCAGCTTAAACTAGCTTGATCTTTGCGAACCCGGCTTCAACTTCTGGCTGAATCCTGCTTCTTGTCATTCGATCTGGTTACACCCTCTAGCACTGGTTATTGATCGAATAACTAGTCATTGCACTTTAACAGAGGGTCTCGCATAAATCGATTCAACAGATTTATCTCGACTGATCAACCACTAATATGAACTGATTAAGCCACTAATTACTTTTTAATAATCTCAGTTCTCAAACAGGACATGTGAGCTCTTTTGCCATTAGAGACAAACTGGGATATACTTGCATCTTTTGCCCCCACCATCGCATTATGTAAAATGCATCCTCATCCGCATCATTGAAATCGAAACTGGTGGTAAAATAAATATCAAGTTCTTGATTGGAACTTAAGGATCATCGTGGACGTTTCGTCCTCTCACGTAATAACAATGGTTCCTTATATGGCCTAGATATATTCCTACTAGTGGTTGTGGATTGTTTTTCTTGTGTACCTATTTGTGCACCATATTTTACACTATATTCATTATAAATGTTTGTTAAATTATTTCTAACATTAAACAAAATTATGGAAGAAGAAGGAGATGTATCAGTTACTGGGTTCAAAGAATCATATTATAAAGTAAGCAATTCCCCTAAAGCATCTAACTTTATTCTAGGATCTAAAACAATGACACATCAAAAAATATTAGGAATTTGGAAAAAAAAATTTCCGAGTTTGTTTTCATGCTTATAATGCATTCAACTAATGCATGATCATTGCAACTTAGATGGTCACTAAAAAAGCATGGGGCATTACAAATATGTGTTAAAACTAAATGACACGTAGGATAATAAACACCAGATAGTTGTTCAGTTGCATCGTAAAAGTTTTTAAAAATTTCATATATAGTGGTACAAATATTCCATTGGTTTGAATACAATAAATATTAGATACTTGAACAATTTGACCAAAAAATAAGCAAAGTAAATCTTTATATTCAAAAGTTTACAACAACAGTTTGTACGTAGAGTTCCATCGTGTTGGAACATTGAGCGCAAATGATTCGGCCTCATCTCATTTATTTTGCAACATTTTTCCCAATGTTTCATTATTTGGGGATGTGTCCATATGATACTGAATTGCAGATCTAATAGTCTAACATAAATGTCTTAACTTTTAAGACCATGTTGAACACTTCAATTTAAAATATGACAATGCATCGAATTTGAAAAAATTTTCCACCTATTGATTGTTGATATAGTCTAATAAGTTCGTCTATGCTACAAGTATTTGCACTTGCATTGTCAAAAGAAATTGAAATATTTTTTTTGTCAAACCATATTCCTCCAAAATAATAAAAATAAGATGAGAAATACTTTGGGCGGTGTGTGGTTCATTGAAACATCGATATGCAAGCAAACATTTTTGGATATTCCATGAACCAATGATAGGTAATACCCATGTATGAACAAGATTGTCATTAGTCACTCCATATCACAACACGGAAACTTTATTTTGTAAACTAGAAAATTCTTTAATCAATTCATTTTTTTCAGCAACTAATTTCTTAAGGGTACGTTAAGAGTATTTCGTGGGATGCGTCTAATTTGTAGGATTTGAACTAGATGAAGGTCAATTTTCAAAAGACAATTTATCACCAAAGCCAAAGGAAAGTTGTTCAACAGTAACATACCTAGCAGTTTCTTTTCTAAATTGAGATTCAGAAAAATTAAAGAGTTGAGAGTCATTACCAGATTGTGATGAAAATGAAGATATTTGAGTTTGAGATCTAGATATACCAAATTCCACCTCATGATTCTTCTCGATGTGCCGATTCAAGGTGCGATAGCCTTCTCAGTGTTGTCATATGTAAGATTTTGAACAATATTTTCATATTGCTTGCATATCACCAGAAGGAAGTGTCACCTTATCGAAGTGTTTGTTGAAAACATCGAATTTCGTCCGCCCACCTATCAATACTGTTGGCCTCTTCGGTGTACTCATGATACCTTGAGTACCTGGACTTTACTGGCGTGCTGGTTGGACTTGGACATCATCTTGAGTATTCTCGTCGTCACAAGAAAATAAATTCAAGATCGTCGATGTTTCATGGAGAATCGTGAGGAAAAATAGATTTTCCTTTATTACCACCACGACGACTTGATTCTGCCATTTATAATGTAATATAGATTTCAGAGATTAAAATGGAAACACCCTAACTCTCTATTCCTGATATTTAAAAAGTAAAATCTAATTTCCTAAAGAAATAAAAGCTATGAATATTTTTTTTTAGAACAGGTAATATACTAAAAAGAATCATAACTATATAACTTAATTATTCCCAAATCAAGAGAATTCAAAACAACAATAGTAATAATTCAAAATTTGATATGTTCAAAATAAAATCATCACCATCTAAATTTTAGTAGTGCGATAAAATAACTTTGACCCTCAAAAAAATCAAATATTCATCTCGACCCCAAAATAAACATCTATTTCTCAAATTAGTACGGAATAAAAATGGTCACTTCGGGCCATGCTGGACTGCTGTCTGCTCAAGGATCCTGCCCCTCGATCTCAGCCTCAACGTTATCTGCACCATCAAACGTAGTGAGTCTAAAGACTCAACAAGTACAAGATTGGCAATAGCAAGTACTACATAATACACTCACATGCATTAAAATACTTGTAATCAAATACCTTTATTTTTATAACATATTATGCAATAAAAAGGGGTATAAATTTTCTCAAATCATTTTCCTCAAAATCATGCATATGAATTTAACGAATTCTAAAACAAGCATTTTTGGGTGAACTCCTTTTCTCGACTGTGAACCTTCAAATCCTCATGTCGCTTGATCAAGCTATAAAACCATAGTACTAGGCTTGGAAAGGCATCCCAGTGCTTTTCTGGAATCCATTCCCGTTAATGTAAGGCACCCCAGTGCTTTTCTGGAGTCCGTTAGCGTCAAATTGATATTGCCACACAGTACTTTTCCGACCCAATATCCGTCATAAATTTCCACAGTCAAGGTCCATCGTTCAAAACATTTTATTTTTACCTCATACTGCCTCAAGTAATTTTATCAAACCTCCTAAAACACCATTACACCTCAATAACTTTTCCAAAAACCCTCAACATTATCCTCAACATAGAATTTTCATAAAATAATAAAATTAATAAATAATAGAAATAAACATTAAAATATCATAAAAAAGGCATCATCAAATTAATAAATTCATGACAACAGGCTGCCCCTAGGACCAAAATCCATAAATCACCTTTTGACCCGACGAGATGCCGTTTGCGCGACTAAACCGTAAAAATCATAAAAATTCCATTTCTTAATCAAATCACCCCACACTAGGACCCACGTGACCCTAATTCGACGGGATATCTACTAGAATGAACCATACTCAAAAAATATGCTTGAAGTGACCTACACGATGCTCGTAACCTCACTAGTCGCGCACAGGGACTCATCTGGGAGAGGCTAGGACCAGCCCTCAGCTTGTCCCAAATATTTAGACCTAAATCCACAACCAAACCCTCACTCAGCCTCTTAGTGACCCCTAGACTCATTCCTAGCCATCCTAGACAGAACCATGACCCAAACACGCCATCCTATCTTCCCAAGCCCTAGCCACTCAACACACACACACCAACCCATGCATAGTTCCTCACGTACTCGACTCCAGCCTCCTACCCTTCGACTTCTTAATATTAGACACCTCTCCATGATCCTGACCCTTGCTCTAATCCAAATCATGGGCCATCCAAACCCAGCCCTTCACGTGACATGGAGCTCTCGACCCTAGCCATCACGCCTCACACTCCCTCGACCACAAGGCTATGAATCCGACCCTAGGCAGCCCTTGTCATGAAAAATCAGAGAAAATACAACAGTTTCAACATCAATTATTGTCAGGCCCCATGCTAATCACACAATATTAGATTACAATTAAGCACATAATTACGAAAGCGTAAAAACTGGGCTTAAAATTTTTTTGAAATAATACGGGCCTGAACTCAAAACATATATTCAAAATATCGATACTCAAAATACGAGTTGACTCAAACTCATATAAAACAGGTAACATAAATTATCAATTCAAATACAGATCCCCAAAATACATATGACACGGGGCATCCCCCGGGTTCGATACATAAATAAAATAACTGGGACTCATGGGAACGGGGATCGACCAG
>KQ993048.1:14642-37313 GCA_001598015.1 Dorcoceras hygrometricum
TTTTCAGGCACGACTCATCAGTCGGCCAGTCACAACGTGGCTTTCAATCAGGTCATCAATCAATCTGTCAACAGGCTCAAGATGTATGCATGGATGCCATTCATAAATCAATACTCGATGCATACAAATCACAGTACGCGAAACAGAACATAAATCAATCAACAAAACACATTCTTCTCACGCAATTACAATCATCAAAATCAACCAGATATCACAGCCTGAAATATACGCATGCTCAAGCATCAAAGCTATCCAGAGTTGCTCCAATTCGTACCTCAATCCTCTGAATTATCCAACAGATCTCACCACGCACGGCTAACCTCAAACCTTCACTCACTGGTCATGGAAATTCAGCTGTAAGCCTCCTGGAAGTTCATATCTGTTAAAACATCTAGTAATTCAGCTCAACACTAAGTCGAATTCACTTAGCACCTATGGCCGAGAACTAAATCCTAGTTCTGCCATACAACTCAGGCTAAACAGCTGAAACATAACTTCAAAACAGAGGAGAACACTTACCCAAAAGCTTACACTAACAGAGGAACGCTCGGGCAAGATTTCACAGAAAGCGTCGAACGAAAGGCTCTTCGCGTTTCCTCAAATCCACGGTTCCAGTCTCCAAATTGGTATCAATCGGTAGAGAAACTCAAGAGGAGTTCAGCGCCACCAATATCATTCAAAACAACGGCGGGACACGGCGGCAATCAACGAAAGAGTACGACGGTGCACAGTAGCTATCGATGGATTCGAAGAATGGAGATAAGAAATATCGGATTCCAAAATAATTATAAGTGTCGATCAACACTTATCTATATATCTCCCAAATCCAACTCAATTATCCAGACATTGCTACAGTAGGTACCTTACGACTGGTATTCACATCTTCTACAACAAAACCAGCAGCAACAACCAGTCGCAACATAATACCAAAGCAATACCAAAACGACATCGTAAAAACTAATCAAAATGACACCGTTCCATCTAAACAAAACAACGCTGCAGCGTTCCACCAGCTGACAACAGATTCTATCAAAACAACCAACGACTGGTTCTTGGTCCTTGCGTTCAATTATTGTCTCCCCGACACTTAGAAATATTTCCCGTGAACCTTATCTTATTGTGATACCCTACTTACTGTTCACAGTAACCTTCTTCATTTCTATTTCCATCGGTAGATAGCTCCGAAGAGAGTGAGAGTGGTAGCGTTGGACTCCTCTTGCTAAGGAGTTTCGTCTCATACCCTTTTCGTAGGCAGCGGAGGAGTTGGAAGAGGAAAATCTCCCTTCTCTAATCTGTTAGCATAAGCGTCGGATTTCGCATCCTATCCTAGCTTTTTGGGGTAAGTAAAGATTCTACCTTTAAGCTTTGTTAGAGCTTTCGTGGTGATAGAAAGGTAGATCTAGCGCTGGTGGAGTCGTAGCTCCCAGCTGCTATGTTTCTGAGTTGTAGTCCTTGAGCAATTGTTGTATTAGCTTAGCATGTGGTGGATCTGCGTTGCTAGGAATTTCATTGTGGCAAACTTCACGTGCTAAGTATAATTCAGAAGATAAGGTACGGATGTTGAGCTTTGTTACAGCTATGGGTTGGGCATGGATTATGTGCTTTGCTGTGTATTCTCTTTGCTGTTATTATTGTGCATGTGTTATAATATCATCTGTTGCATTTTCATACATGCATATCCTCTTGTCGAGCTCTGTTTTGCTAGCTATGCCCGATCTGAGCGTACCAGGATGTTGGGCTTAAGGACGAGCGAGTAACTCCCGTATACCTTAAAGCTGGAGGTGTGCGGGTAACTCCCGTCCCTCATCTCCGTGCTGGGACTGTTAGCCGCTATGGGCGGAGTGGGTAGCTCCCACACCTCATGAGTGGGCAACAGCAGGTTGAGCTATCGTTGCATCTGGTGCAGTATACGTGAGACGAGTGGGTAGCTCCCATATACTCAGTATACATTCCGTGGCCACTGTGACTACTGTCTTTCAGTTGTTTCGCTCCAGCTGTTGAGTTGTTGTTATCCAGCTGTCGAGTTGCTGTATTGAGATCTCTCGGCTTCCAGATTTTGGTTGTATTTTGATATCCTGCATAGCATCTGCATATCCATCTACTGCTTTCCATTTTCTGTATTTGTTTCTCTCTGTACTGGGGTTTGACCTTGAGGTCCCTCTGGGGCTGTTGTGTTGTTGCCTGTTTGTTATTCAGTTTTTCCAGGATTCACAGCTGGTCGTGGCTTTGATCCAGCTGGTGGTGCCCCAGGCGGTGATAGAGTGTCCCAGTTAGCATACAACATATTATGTACTAGTGCTGTCAGCCATGAAATGCCTTGTGCTTTAGTTTCTATTCAGCTGTAGCTTTGTCAGCTGTTGTATTGTTGCTAGTACTTGTAATTGCTGTACTGTTGTATTTCATAATTTAAACTGGGATTATTGTAAGTATTGTGCTATTTTAAATTATCTGTTTTAATCGTCAGGCCAAGCGAAAAGTTTAAGCCACTTTTTATTGCTTCTGCTATGTTTCTGTGTTGTTTAACTCTGAGATGTGCACGGGGCCTGACAGAAGTGCTCCTGGTTTGAGCTGGTTTTCTGCTGTCTTCCCAGGTTCAGTGTTGTGCGTCTCTTGATTTTCTGATTGAACTTCGCACAATTACTCTCACTATTTTTGCGCATGTCTTCAATCTGTTTTCATTGCGCCTCTTTATAAAGCCTCTGCTTGGATATATCCGTTGGACACAAAGATGTAGCCGTTCTGAAAAGTCTTCTGACGCATATGTACTTTGTGTCCTTTGAATTTAATATGTTGTAGGCTTTATGTGACTCGAGCTCTGTTCATTGGCGATTCTGCAGCCTTTGGTCACTTCGAGCTCAGTTTTCTTGTTCCTGATGTGGACAAGGCAATGCAAATCAGTTTGAACCAATTAAATTGGTCTTCGTAAGATTGTTCAAACTACTTTGTTTGACCAGATTGATTTTTCTGGATCTGGTCCTTCAGCTGGTTTCTTTGTCAAGCTGGTTGCTTCATCGGCTTCTGCAGAGCTCTCTCCTTCTCCTCACCAGCTTATTTGTTCTTATCTTCGAGCTGATCATCTGGAGCAACTTCTGCATCTGCGCCTCTTTTTGTCTGCAGCTGAGCTTGTTCTGTTCTTTCCTGCTCTTCGAGCTCCAGCTTTGCTCCATTCCCAGCTGGTTTATGTATCTGTGAGATCAAGCTTTTCACAGATATCATATGGCGAGCTGGTTTTTCTGCTCCCAGCTGGTCTCCTTAACTTCAAGCTGGTTTGACCTTAACCAGCTGGGCTCTATTCTTCTCGTCACGAGCCCTTAGTGTGCTTGCTTGCTCACTTGATCCATTCAGACACCTCTTCCAATCCTTTGGCAAGCACACCTTTCTTTCACTGGTTGGACTACAGTACAACACCAATGAATATATCCCATCTTGTTTGGGATATGATGACCAGTTCAGATTCAGTTTTCCCAAGGACTGAGATCCATAAGATGAACTGGTTATAAGAGCATTCTGTGATCAGACCTGCACTTGATCACTGCTCTTGTATACGGCTCTGAACTTGAACACTTCTCTTGTACACTGCACTTGATCTGTGCTTGAGCCGTTTCCACTACATCATTCTTCACTTCAATTATGCTCTTCAGTTCTGCTCTTGATTCTGCACTTGAACTGCTCTTCACACTCTACGCTTGATCTTCGTGCTGCTCCAACATCCAGCTGATGCAGCAGCTTGATGTACCCTGCACATCTGGAAGTAAACTACCAAACCAGTTTGGGCGTCCCCTTACTGTTCCAGCTAGATATCTCGATCAGTACAGCTCAGGCGTCCCTTCACTGTCCTAGCTTGGATATCTTTACGTCTACTCCAGTCTAAACAAGCTGTGCATGTCAAGTAGAGCGTTAGTACAATAGAAGCATATTTTGTGTGAATCAAAACTTATATTCTAATCTGTAAAAACAGATCCAACAACATCAGATTAGGGAGTTATCGGTTGAGATGGATCAGCTCAGACGCAAGTTGATCTTAGCTTACGTGCTAAGCTGATGTGAGAAGCTGCTTCGGATTCAGTTTAGGTCAGTACTGGTGCGAGTTGTTAGGGTGGCTTGTGCTGATCTTAGGAGTGTAAGCTGATTAGAGTTTTCTAGAGAACTTTTTCAGTTCGGAGTGCGTTGGACGTAGAATGAGAGTTTCAACTTTGAGAGTTGCAGAGCATCGGAAGCTGGGTTGACCCTCAAGAGTTGGGTTGACAATTGCGATCTGGTTCGAGTGCGTACCTTGATACCTGGGTTCATGAGCGGATCTGAAAGCGTCGTGAACTGGTTTAGACGTCGTAAGATGAATAGATCATCTCAAGCTAATCTGAGGGATGCGTACTGAGTTGAGTACTTTAACTGAACTATGTGCTGCTAGCTGAGAAGAGGATACACGATCTGAGCTGGTCGGTGTGTGCGATCTGTTGACTGTGAACTGTTGTGAAGGTGTGCGACCTGAGATGGTCGACTTGTGTTGAGCTGAGCGGTGTAAGCTGAGCTATCGTTGCGCGTACTGTTATGGAGACCATAAGCTGAGCTAAATGCTCTGTGCTGGTCAGATTGTGCAACCTGATCTGGATAGTAATAGCTGAGCTGATTCCAGTTTGAGTAGTAGGGCATCAACTGGATTCAGCTTTGGGAGTTACGCAGCGTTCTTAGCTGAGTAGTGAATCAGAGACGTGGTGCTGTGTTGTTGGGTTAAATCAGCTTGGGTGAAAGCTGATGGAGAATAATAGTTGTGGTGTAAACTGTTGGTGATTTTAGTATCGGATTTAGCATGGAGCAGATCAGGCGCGCGCTGATCTGAGTGGTAGAGTTCTGAGCTAAACTGCTTTGTTGGGCGTTGAACGAGTTTTCTATCGCGAGAAGTTTATGGGAAAAAAGCGTAGAGGCAAGCAGCTCTGCGATTTCAGCTTAGGCGTAAGCTGGAGGTAACATTCTGTGTAGGTAAGTGTTTTTTGTTGTTTTCAGCTTAGGCGAGAGCTGTTCGTGGTTTTCAGACTGAAAGAGAGATGTTGGTGGTCGTCAGATTAGGCTAGAGCTGTTTGAGATGCGTAAGCTGCCGAGAGAGTGGTATGATCTGTAGAAGTAATCTTGTACTACGGTTCGTAGTGTAAACGATTTCGTATGTTCAGATTTGGTGAGAGCTGATCGTTTCTCCTGTGCTGGAGGGCACGTGATCTGTTTGCACGAGAGCCGAGTAGCGTGTGAGAGCTGATTCATGTGCGAGAGCTGATTCGCTAGCGAGAGCGTGATCTATTTGGTGAGCGCGATCTGTTGTGAGCGTGAACTATTGGGAGCTAGAGCTGATTTGAGTGTTCATGATGAGATGCATGCTTGGGCTGAATACAGTGGCGAGGTCAGAGCTGATCTGAAAACATTGTAGCCATGATCTGAAGAATTTAAGTATATATACATGCTCGTTGACCAGCACTTAGTCATTTTTAGACCACACATTTCCTTATCATCTACTGAGAACTCCCAATATATATATTTTCTCAAACCCTCTTCGATACAATTTTCACCCCACCTGGTAATTTCCTGATCTTCGGCGATTTACCGATCAATTTTGAGCAAGGGTACCATGATTGGAAACCTCTTTTCAAGCTCGACATTTCGTACCATTTTGGAGTCGTGTGTAGGTCGGACTGAGGAAATCAAATAGAAGCTTCATGAGCTATTACGTGCAATTTCCGGCTGCGTGAGCTTCGTTTCAGATTGTAACTATCTTGTGGTTTTTGTCGTGAGCTGCTGGCTTTGAGCTGTTGGCCGAGAGCTGGCGGAACAGTGTGCATGTAAATATTTTTAGCCGTGGGCTTTGAGTTGAGGTATTTGGTAAGATCTGCATAAGGTACGAATTGAGCTTGTATTTACAGCTTTGAATCAGCATATGGACGTATATGTGGCTATGTGCTAAGCTGTCGTAGCCTTGTTGTGCGTTTGCTGAGTTGTCATAAGTGTTGTGCTTGTGCTGAGCCACCGAGCTAGTTTCTTGTGCATTTTGTTGTACTGTGTCTGTGTGCTGTGTTGCCAAGCCATGAGCTGCATGATGATGTCTTGACTGTTTTGCTCTTATATTGTATGTTGTTGTATGACTTCGTTGGCATTACATACATACATATCATGTTTAGCCTGAATCCTTTGAGAACCGATTGTTGATGATGATCTATTAGTACCAGGAATCTTTCTTTTGAAATAAAATGAGACCAA
Organism: Dorcoceras hygrometricum; assembly: GCA_001598015.1. NCBI lineage: Eukaryota > Viridiplantae > Streptophyta > Magnoliopsida > Lamiales > Gesneriaceae > Dorcoceras > Dorcoceras hygrometricum. The sequence continues at coordinate 20,883 of KQ993048.1, forward strand.
GCGGGTAGCACCCGTCACCCTCTTCTCTCTACTGTGGTTGTTTTAGCGCTATGAGACTGAGTGGGTAGCTCCCACGCTCGCATGAGCTTAGGGCACCAGTAGGTTGAGTGTTTTGTTGTGCTTCTAGTACTGCGTGTGTGTCGAGTGAGTAGCTTCCATATACTCACATGTGTTGTGGCCACTATGTTGTTGACCACCAGCTGAGTCGTTGTGCTTTTGGATACCGATGACTCTTGGTACCTTTCATGCATTGCACGACATGATATGTTGCATGTTTTATTTGATGGCTATTTTATGATTGCTCTTCGTACTGAGATTTGACCTCGTGTATTTTTCCTTTGGGGCTGCTTTGGTCGTGTGTTGGCCACTGGTTTAGCTGGTCTTTGAGATGCATCAGCTGGTGGAGCTCCATAGGTGTCGGTGTGTCCCAGTTATGTATATAATATATCGTGTCATTGTCAGGGGATGTCATGTGTAGTTGTTTTAAACTCTGATTCGATTGTTTGAGCTATATATACATATGTGGTTGATGTCATGTTGTTTATTACCGATGACTTTTCAATCAAAGACTGTATTTTGAGTATGCACTTATTTTGAAGTTATATTTTCTGTCCAGGCCAAAGAAAATTTTAACCACTTTTTAATCTTTCGTATTTAGCGCTAATTGCATGCTTTTGTCAGTATTATGAGCATCAGACCTGACATTTTGGTATTAGAGCTTAAACTGGGATAAGCTCGATTGTTTTCTATCACACTCAAGTCTAAGCACGGGATTTTCCTCCTGCTTGTGCTTGACTATTTGATTTACCTATTTTGTGCTTACCTTTGGGCGTCACGTAGATGCCGCCGAGGAGAAGAGGCTGAGCTGGTAGACAGGTAGTAAGTGAGCCGAGAGCTTTGGATAGCGATGGGTGAGGACGTAACTCAACCCAGTGTTCCTTTGCTCCATAGGGAGAGGCAGGACAAGGTTGAGGTGGAGCATTTGACTCGGCAGATAGATGATATGGAGCTGGTTCTGGATAGGTTCTAGCGGATGAATCCTCCTACCTTCTCTGGTGTTGATGGTGGACTGGCAGCCGAGGAATGGCTTGAGCACATGGTGGGAATGTTTGACCGTGTGCAGTATGATGAGGAGAGGAGACTGAGTTTGGCAACGTTCCAGCTGAGAGAGTATGCACAGCGCTGGTGGAAGGGTGCTTCCCAAGAGATGACTGAGATGGGGTGATCTCGTGGGAGAGTTTCTGTAACGACCGGACTTTTCTCAAAAGAAATTTAGAAATTTGGGGTTCGAATTGAAAGACCCAAAAATTTCAATCTTAATAAACATAAAAGTCGTTACTAAAATTCTGGACTAAATTGCGAATAAACACAATTCATTGCTGCTAAAATGCGGAACAAGGAAACAATTACGTGAGCGGAAGTAGAATTAAAATCTCTTAAACACTTTTCATAACAAGTGAAGGAAATCAGCTGGAAGGGTAAACAAAACATGGAACTAAATCCTCGGCTGATAAAATAACACACACGGAACTGATATACCAGCTGATAGAAATACGAATGAACTTGCATATATCTTTACACCAAAAGTTCATACAGATTTCTACAAAAATTAGGAACTAGAAATCTGTTAACATAGAAAACTATAACTAAGTCATGTACATCAAAATCTAAAAAGAACAACGGAAGATGTCCACGATAAACAACACTGTCCAACCAGCCACTCTCCATCCAGCTCCCTACTGCTCATTACCTGTACTCAATGGAAACTAGTGAGCCGAAAGCTCAGCAGGTAAAATCTGGAATAGCAAAATCATGCAATAGAAACCGATACTGAAACTGGAATCAGAAAACTGAATACATAAATGAATTCTGAATACGCTTTAGAATAAACAAGCGCAATATATATATATATCTGAGAATTCTGAAAGCATAAAACATAATCAAATTCTAAAAACATTTTCTTTAAACATTCTCTGGAGCTGTGATTAAAATCACACATGCGCTCTTCTGATATTATGACAACACTTTAAACATTTTGGTCCAATTCGTTTGATCAAACTCCTGATATCAGTCTCTAGCACTATGGCTCATGGTGAAGGGATATACAGATCCGTCGACCTATACACCTAATCTGAATATGCTTTGGAATGAAAAACAAGCGCAATATATAACTGAGAATTCTGATAGAAACTGAAAGCATAAAACATAATCAAATTTTGAAAACATTTTCTTTAAACATTCTCTGGAGCTGTGATTAAAATCACACTTGCGCTCTTCTTTCTATTTTCTGAAATTATGACAGCACTTTAAACATTTTGGTCCAATTCGTTTGATCAAACTCCTGATATCAGTCTCTAGCACTATGGCTCATGGTGAAGGGATATACAGATCCGTCGACCTATACACCTGATCCTTCCTCTGTTGAAAGGGCACACGGTTCGTCAGCCGCGCACTCACCCTTCTTCTGGGGACCCTCTTTGTTGTCATAACTTAAAATATTTTCTAAAACATCGTTCTGCTCTTTCTTTTCTTTCTAAAATCTGTTTTATTTCTCTCTTGTACGAATTACTGGTTTTCTCTTGTCTAATGATGTTCTGGAACTTCAAGGGATTTCTCTGTAGAACTTACGAAGATGAAAACTGAATAAAAGCTCTCAAATCTTGTTCAATTGAATCGAATAATCTTTTGAACTGAAGCGGAAATGAATAAGAAATCAAATTCTGAAATTTCGTTATCTGTTGAAGAAAACGAAGAATGAACAGTAACCAGCTGCAATGAACAGTACCGGTCGCAAGACTAATACCGGCTGAAATGAACAGTACCAGTCGCAAGACTAATACCAGCTGAAATGATCAGTACTTAGAAACAAATAAAGCAACTGCTGAAATATCACAATGGAATGCATCTGCTGGTGAACAGTGCATCTGCTGGATTTTATGAAAACAACGCAACTGCTGAAATATCACAATGGAATGCATCTGCTGGTGAACAGTGCATCTGCTGGATTTTATGAAAACAACGCAACTGCTGAAATCTCAAAATGGAATGCATCTGCTGAATTTTACAAACGCAACTGCTGAATACCAATAGCTGATGAACAAACTATCAGCTGATGAACAAACTATCAACTGATGAACAAACTATCAACTGATGAACAACTATCAGCTGATGAACAAACTGTCAGCTGATGAAAAAACTATCAGCTGATGAACAAACTATCAACTGATGAACAACTATCAGCTGATGAACAATAAAATATGCAACAACTGAACATGAAATAGTGCGACTGCTGGTCGCAACTACTGAACTCAAACAATGCGACAGCTGAAACCTATACTTAGAATATTTTCAACAAATAAATATCAGTCGTGGTATAAGAACCAGATTTCAGACTTAACCAGGTGAATGACGATGGTTTTCCTTTGTCTGAAGAATTCAAAATATCTAAAGAAATTTCTGGAAATGATCGAATAAGCTACTTGTAAGCTACTTCGATGGAATTTCTGAAGAAAACTCAAGAATCTACTGGATGAACATCACCAAACCATTTTCTAAAACATCTCTTTGGATCAAAATACAGTAAAACGCAACCTTCATAAAAACAGAGCATGAACTTTCTGGTTTTGAAGAACAGCCAAAGCCATCTTCCTTTCTTTAAAAATCTCATATAAACATGCAAATAGAATTGAATATATGCTTTCACTGAGTGAGCAAGAAACAGAGTTTACTTGCCTGAATTCTTGAACACAACTGCAGTAGAAATCCAGCAAATCACCAACACTCCGATCGCCTCCTTTAAAAAGCTTTAAAACTTTTGCTCGGTTTCTTATAGAGAGAGCACCGCTTTGAACTAATTTGTTTTCAAGATAATGATGCATGAAGCAGCTAACATCCTATATATATATGATTTAAAATGCCTAAGGAAAGAACCACGTTTTAATCAAGATGCTCAAATCTCCTAAAAGAGTGCTCTGTTTTTAAAATAAAATGATGCACATGAAAACCGAACAATTTTAGTTAAAACAACAGGATTCGATCGACTTGCTATGATTGGCTACACAGCTGCTGCAATCGTATTCTAACATTTGAAATTTAGCTCTTAATTGATAAAAAGCTAAACAATATATATATGAATTCTGAAATTCGATAGAAACAGAGTTTGATAGAATAGCATTGTAATCCCTCAATCTCAAATCTTTCTAGTTTGTGGCCTCTAAAATATCTGGGCATTACAACCTACCCCCTTAACAAAATTTCGTCCTCGAAATTTCTTACTTAATGAGATCTGGGTAGCTTTTCTTCAAATCATAATCACTTTCCCACATAATTTCTCTTTCAGTGTGATTTACCCACTGCATCTTAATCAAGGGATAGTTCTATTCCTTAACTTACGGTTTTCTCTTAAAAGAATCTTTACTAGAACTTATTCATAATTTAAATCTAACGCTACTTAAATAGGTTCTTATATGAGCATCTAATTCTACTATAAGAGACGCATCGCTGAAATGAAATCAGACGCAACAAAATGGAACGGTATTTGGAAACAAAACAGATTTCTACGGTTCATGAGTATTGCTGAAAGAAACCAGCTGCAAGGTCTTTTTACTAAAGACAAACGTATTAATTGAAACGATGTCGTTGCGAAAATGTAAGCTCTACTAGTGATAAGTGGTCGCTTTTGGGAACACTCCCTAGACATATGGCCTGGCTTGCCACAAGTATAACACACTCTCTGGCCAAAAAGACACTGGCATGTATGGTTTTTCTTACAAGTTGGACATGGAGGCCTAATTCCTGAATTAGGGACAGCAGAGATAGGTTGTACAACTAATGGTCCTTTTTCTTGAGACTCCTGCTGGTTATTATTTGGTTTCTTATTTTGCCTACGGTCCTTTTGTTGAAAAGCTTGTCTTTTCAATTGTCTCTCTTCTTCAATTACTTTCCAATCTTGTTCTGCCCGTAGGGCCTTATTCACAGCTGATCTATAATCTACGGGTTCTGTCAATCTAACATCATGCCTAATCATCGGCTTCAACCCATCAACAAAATGTTGTAGCTTAATATCTGCATTTGTCCCAATTAAAGGAACAAAATAACAACCTCTCTCAAACTTACGGATATAATCCCGCATAGACATCTCTCCCTGCTTAAGAGTTAAAAACTCACTACGCAACTGCTGTCTTACATCTACTGTAAAGTATTGTTCATAAAATACTCTCTTAAACTCTTCCCAAGTAAGAATTTCCAAGTCTACTGTTAACTTGGCTCCTTCCCACCATATCATGGCATCTCCTCTCAGCATGTAAATCGCACACCGAGGTCTTTCTTGTTCAGTCAGTTGCAAATAATCAAAAATCACCTCTATGGATTTGATCCAACTCTCTGCTATAAGAGGATCGGTAGTACCAGAAAATTCCTGAGGTCTCTGTTTTCTAAACCTCTCCTGTGGATTTTCACGACTAACTATTCTTCCTAAGGTTTGACCATTCCCATTAATGTTTTGGTCAACTAAGCGCTCTAACAGCTGAGCCATGGTATTGAGGACGGGGTTCATTCCATCAGACTCACTATCTACTTCTGTAAAACTTCTTCTTCCTCTACCTCTTCTTGACATATCTGTAAGGGTAGCCCAAATCCACCAAAATTCTATATGAGAGATTACTTTATGCTAAAACATGAATTTAAAACTCACAGATTTAGAAGCGGTTGAAGAGAGCTGTTTAGACTGGAAGTGTGTTTATCTCAAGGACCATGCTCTGATACCAACTGTAACGACCGGACTTTTCTCAAAAGAAATTTAGAAATTTGGGGTTCGAATTGAAAGACCAAAAATTTCAATCTTAATAAACATAAAAGTCGTTACTAAAATTCTGGACTTCCCAACCTCCTCAAGCATCGCAGTCTTTGAACCGTCAGAGGTTCCAGCAGAGAGGGAAACAATTCAAGAGAACCGGTTCGATTTCTTCTAGTTCGGACAGTTGGTGGAGTGAGTTTGAGGTCAGGGTTTTGTGGTCAGTGCGGAGGTAACCATATGACTTCTCAGTGTCTTGGGGTGTGAGGCGCTTACAATACCTGTGAGCAGAATGTCCTTCTGCTAGAGGGCACGGCTCTAACCTGTCGTATTAGGATTCTTCTGTTGGTGCTTCGTGGAGATCGCATCCCCCTGCTCAGCCCCAGCGATCAGATTATCAGCCATCGGAAGCGTCTAGGTTCAGAGGGTCTTCTCAATCTCAGCACTCGAGACCTCAGCGAGCTCAAGTGAATGCGATGTCGAGGGAGCAGCTGATGATTTTGCCAGAGTTGTAATTATAGGTAATTTCTTTCGTTGTTGTTTATCCTGCACGAGTTTTGTTTGACACGAGAACATCACCCCGTTTTTATATGACCTATTGTGTTTGTGTGTGGGTTGGTTTCTACCCCATCTATTTGTGTGATGTTGTGTCTATGGATACTCCTGCCGGAGTGACTCGATGTCCTGTAATATAGTGGTGATTTGGCTTTTTAAATTTGATGAGAAGGTTTAGGTGACATCCCCGTTGTTCGAGAGTCCCTGAAGTCGTTCCATATGAGATTCTTGTATTTCCTTCGAAACGAGAGATTGCTTTCAGATTTGAGTTGGTGCAAGGAATTGCCCCGATTTCTAGAGTTTCATTCTGCTTGGCGCCCGCTGAGGGAGGGATTTTGACGATATCCAGGCCAATATTGCAGCTGACCTGAAGGGACTTGTGAGCTGAGTAGCACTATCTGATTAAGTATCGTGTCATTATGGTTCGCGTTGAGTTGGGCTTCAGATTTGAGACGAGCTGGACATTTTGAGCTGAGTGGCAGCTTAGAGTCCTTGCTAATCAATTGCCTGTGCCGGTCTAGGTACGATGTGTGATTTGGTAAGCTAGCTGAGCTGGAGTCAGCTTAGAGCATGCTTGACTATTGTCCCTGTGTTGGTTGTTACCTCAGGATCCTAGGTTTACTTCCCGATTCTGGAAGAGCTTGTAGGCAGCTCTGAGGTCTAGATTGACTATGAGTCTAGCGTATTCATCAGACAGATTTCCAGTTAGAGCGGACCATACAGATTCTATAGGGAACTCTGCGAGCTGCAGCGATGGATTTCAGTGGTGATTGGCAGGATTCCTTGTCTTTGGTAGAGTTTCGTGAGGCATTATCTACCAAGTGACGATTGGGATGGCATCTTTTGAGGCTTTGTATGGTAGGAAGTGTGGATCATCTAATCGACTGGAAGAATTCGGGGAAAATCAGTGGTCTTCACCAGATTTTGTGCAGCATATGAAAGACCAAGAAGATCTGATTCGACCGAGAACAAAGGCAGTACGATATCGCCAAGACAAATTGCGAATAAAAGATGTAGATCTTTGGAGTTTCGGTTTTTTGATCGTATGTTTCTGCGAGTTTCTCCTTCCAAGTTTATATGAACTTATTTTGAAGTTATATTTTTTGTTAAGGCCAAAGAAAAATTTTAACCACTTTTTAAGCTTTCATATTTTAGCGCTAATTGTGTTCTTTTGTCGGTATTATGAGCACCGGGCCTGACATCCTGTTTCCACAATTGCGGTGGAATAAACTTTTAGCATGGGAGTCAACACGCTGGACGAGAGCAGATATTCAATTAGGCCGGAGAATTTGGAAGCTCGATGCCTACTTAACAACTGGTCGAGAGCTACAACAAGAACAAAAGATAGCCAAAATGATGAAGACGATGAAGTAGACATCGAGGGCACTTCTAGAATAACAACTGGAGGCACCACAAGTGATTAGACGTAAATTAAAATTCAAATTCAAATTCGTCTTTATTCATTATAATGTAATTTAAACATTTTTTTATTGCTATTGTTGGATCTGTGAAACATATCAGATCTTAATTTTGATAAACACAAAACCTGTTGTTATGTTTCTAATGATTTAATCAAGTGCCCAGGTCTAAGCTGTAGCAGATCAGAAGCGAGCTGAAGCAGATCGGACGCAAGCTGAAAGCAACGACCAAAGTGCTATTGAGAAGATGTCCAAGCTCGAACAGTAGGGGATGCCCAAACTGGTCCAGGAGACAACATCCAAGCTGACCGAGCTTGGAGCAAGATCAGCTTATTAAATCAGATCAGGGCCGAGCTGAAAACTGAAGAACTGTACACTATAAGAAGAGCTGAGCTCAGTTATGAAGTGCAGATCCATTTAGCGTAGATGGAGCTTCGAGTTAGAGCAGTTTAGAATCAGCACATAGCAGAATCGGTTCAAAGATCAGCTTAGAATAGTTCGGGGCAGAACAGAAGAATCAGCTCAGATCTTAGAACAGATCATATCGGGAGATCAGCTCAGAGTAAGCAGATTCGAACAGATGAGATCAGATAAGCTTAGAGAAGCAGTTCAGATCAGCTCAGAGTTTAGAATAGACCAAATCAGGTAATCAGCTCAGATAAGCAGTTCATACAGAATCAACATGATTTATATATCAGTTCAGTGTGAACAGCTCAGAGCAGAATCCGTTCAGAACAGCTGAGAACGTCTAATATAGAACAGTACAAAAAGAGAGAAATGAACAGATAAAGTTAGAGCTTAACAGAACAGAATCAACTCAGGGCCAAACAAAACAGATCAGCTTAGAGTATATCAGAACAGAACAGCACTGAAGTGGTCAAATTATGTCAGGCCCGATGCTCTAACACAGAGTTAATCACGCAATTAACCCAAAAACACAGAAGTTTAAAAAGTGGATAAAATTTCTGTTTGACCTGACAAAAAATGTAACTTTAAAATAATGTGAATACTCAAGATACCGACTTATAACAAATTCGAATAATACCCCGGTACAAAACTCTCAAACAATACATGTATATAATCACAACAACGAAAACATCGAATCTTTTAAACACAACTACTCAGGGCATCCCCTGGTAAATGACTCGATAGACTATATACATAACTGGGAACTCAGCCATGCCTATGGTGCTCCACTAGCTGATGCGCCACCAGGGCCAGCTGCAAAACCTGAAACCACATACACAACCAAAACAGCCCCAAAGGGAAAGGGGTCAATGTGAGGATTGAGAATTTGGATTAGTGATTAATTGATTTGATTTGGTAATTAATCACGTAGATTTTGAAGTCCCTACCGATTTTGAGCGTTGCGTTAATTTTTGGGAATTTCGATCGTAGCGATTTTGATGCAAAGCTGTTAACAGTACGCTTTTGTAGCGGAGTCAACGCAGGTCAACCTTACTGTAGCTCGCTGCTGGTCGAATGGGAATCAGCAGAGGTGAGGGAAGCGTGACGCATAAAGATCTGCTGGTTTTAGTTCGAGTTGAAGTTGCTGCTGGCAGATGTTGCGCTTAGCGTGAGATTGAACGAGGAAGTGACGCGTGTTAGTCAACATTTTGGAGTGTTGACTATTGAATTCAGCAGTTGCGCTTGTGAACAGTGACCAGCTGATGGTTGTGGAATCAGTCGCAAGAGCTGTCGATAGATATGATGACGTAGGCGTGACGTATTCCTTGCTGCTGGTAGTAGATGGCATTGTGATGGTCGCTGCTGATCAGCAGGCGCGCAAATATGAATGTTGAGAAGCGGCGTCGTTTGAATTAGTTGAAACGCTGTGTTTTGAGCCTTTCGTTTGAGAGATCAGCTGTTGGTAGCAATGTTTATGTAACCAAAGTGACGTCGTTTGGATTAGTAGATGCGTCGTCGTTTTGGGTGATTTCTCGCGACCAGCAGATGGTCGTTTTACTTGCGAGAGCTGTTGTCAGCTGGTGAATTGCTACGGCGTCGTTTTGATAAGTTGGAACAGTGTCGTTTTGAAGTGTTTTCTCACGAATGCTTATTGTTTGCTCCTGCTGATTTTATTGAAGGGAAAGAGTTGGTACCTGCTGATCGTTACCTGCTGGTTTTGTCGGCTGCTTGGATAATCAGCAGACGTTGGATTTGGGAGATTATAAATAGTAGTGTTGTTCGACACTTAGAATTATTTTTGAACCAGCCATTTCTTATCTTCTTCTCCAAACCCTCGTCGAGCTACTATTCACCGTGAATTTCCACCGCCGTTTTCCCGTCGCATCCAGCCTCTGTTTTTGGAAATCTTAGTGGCGCTGGATTCCCCTTGCTTAGCTCTTTCGTTTGCTACCCATTTGAGACGCTGTATTTGCGCTAGAAGTGGAAACGCGAAGCTGGTGGAGTTCGAAGCTTTTGAGAAAAGTCTGTGCGTGCGTTCTTCTGCTAGCGTGAGCTTTTGGGTGAGCATTTCTTGTAGTTTGAGCTCGGTTTTTAGTAGTTAATTCCTGCGTAGAAGTATAGGATCGAAGTATGCTTCTGGCCGTAGGATTAGCGTGATTTTGTAGCAGAATTGAGCTAAGATATTAGCTATATTGTAACAGATTTCAGCTTCCAGGAAGTTTCCTGCTGCGTGATTTGAGCCAGGAGGAATCTGTTAGGTAATTTGAAGAGGAAAGGTACGATTGAGCGGCCCTTAGCAGTTGAGCGTGAACATGTCTATTTTCGGCTTTATTTCACGTATTATGCATTGTATGCTTTATGCTTTGATATCGAATGGCATTCATGCATACATCTTGAGCCTGAATTGACAGATTGATTTGATTTACCTGATTGGGTGCCACGTTGTGACTGGCCGGCTGTTGAGTCGTGCCCGAAAAGTCCAACGCTATCGTCGGAGTGGTGACTACCGGATTCGAGTGTCTACCACCGAGCTGTGATGGGCTGACGGGCCCCGATGATCACGGACCGATGATTTCCACCGGCTGATTGGTTGTGAGTGGTATAGAGGCTTGATTTGAGTTGCCAGTTGATAGACTGGTCTAGCTATCCGATTTCTTGATAGCCCTCATGCATTCATAGCATTGATTTATAGCATGTTGCATGTTTATCTGCTTTGATAGCTCTTCGTACTGAGGCTTGACCTCGTACTTCTTTTCTTGCTTTTGTTGTTTGGGTCTGCGTTATCCATTTGCAGGAGTTTCAGGTAACCTAGCTAGGCAGAGTGGAAGTTCAGCTGGTCGATCCCCGCATCCTTGAGTCCCAGTCTATTTATGATACGTACTGAACCGGGGGATGCCCCGTGTTATCGTGTATTTGGGGATCTGTATTTTGAATTGATTTTTATGTGGTTACTTGTTGTATGAGTTTGAGTTAACTCATATTTTGAGTATTGAATATTTTGAATGAATGATTTTGAAGTTCAGGCCCATTGTATTTCGAAAATTTTTAAGCCCTGATTTTTAGCTTCCGTGTTTATGCGCTTATTATGTGTTAATTGTTAGTAATTAGCACGGGGCCTGACAGTCAAAACGTCAGCACGAAGAGCAACGTAATATAGCAAACAGATGCAGCATGCAATATATCATGCCGTGCAATGCATGAATGGTACAATGCATCATCAGTATCAATCGGAAGCCAAACAAATGGTAAACAACAACTATGGAAACATCACCGGTTATCGAGTGCTACCCGACCGCGCCCAATGGAAAATAGAGTGGCTCATCGCCGACACACCCGATCGAGCGCTACCCGACTGGTCGAACGGAATTGCAAGTGTAAAACAACCACCCTCTAACCTCTATCCAGGCCACTGCAACTTAGGATTATGAGAGCGACTTGTCTCATCCTCATCACACTCAATCGTGATTATGCAAACCAGCACCATGTCACGAGAGAAGAACACAAGCAGAGCAATAGATTACGGCTATCAAAGGATCCATGGGCCCAATTGTTGGTGCCCGGCGCCGGAGCCGGATCGTGCTCCCAGGGTGCAGCGGAAATTTCTAAATTTTGTGCCCGGGGTCGCTAATGCAATAACTTTTCTAGATTTTAAACAATTTAAATAAAAGTTAAACAACGGGTGTTCAAGTTGTTACCTGTCTGGCGATTAGGCTCCTAGCTCCGACTATTCCTCCAATGGAAATAGCCCTTCTTTGTTGCTCTTAATTCGATCCACGACCGGTTTTCCAATTCCTTTGTTGGAGTGCACAAGATCCCCAACGAAAATTTCGCGAGCAGAATCTCCTCGCCGGGACGATCGTAGCGAAGTGCGGTGGCGGCGACGGACGACGGTGCGGCGAGAGAAGGGAGAGTTTGCTGAATAGCATTTTGGTGTGGTGTGTCTTTAACTCAACCCCATGCCCTCCTATTTATAGATAATTTTGTGGGCCTAAGTTGGTTAACGGGCCCTGGTCAGGCCCAGGACCAATAAAACCAACTTTAAATCCAACGCGGTGGTTTCATCATAACTCCGATCGACAATCAGATCGGACCGATCTTCATAGGTTCTAAAACCGTACATTATGATGTGAAAACAATTTTTCAGACCACCTAATCTACAAATAGCAGATTAACCCCTGAAGTTGCAGATGAATGTCAATCAAGCCATAGCAACTTTTGAAAGTCACACTTCCTATTATTTCTCCCACCATACTCAACAATTTGAGTTCCTTGTCTGCACGAGAATTGGAAAACCAGTATACTGTGTGACCCTCAATGGTTCAGGGATACAGCTAGCCGTGGGCTCATAACTCATTGTGAATCAGAAAATACATTTTCTGATCTACCCATCGGACCATGGTAAAGCGCCTAGCAACATCGTCCCATGATCCCCTAGGTATTACCGATAGTGCCTGCAAGAACCAGTTGATAATGGTTAGCGTATCGTACGGTCCTTTAATCACATATATCCTGATCGAATCAACGACCATTGGTAAATCGAGAGTCTTTAGAGATTCGATAGCTATGCATACATCTTGGAGATCAGAATAGCGAGATAGCGAGTTCTACTAGGTAAACTCATTTACACTAAAGCACAAGAGTACTCTGGCCAGAGATTTGTCAGACTATTATCTCCTCAGACAGCATAGGATATCCATGCACTAGGGCGAGCGGTGAATCCTCGACAACAAAGCATCGACTCCTACATGCTTCGTGACCTCACCCAATCTCGACACCTGATGACCCTCACGAAGTCGATAACTGAGTCAAAGTGAGGTGACTAATCATGTAGAGTCTCAATGATGTTTCGTCCATACAACCAAGACCTCGGACTCTCCACTCGACAAATGGTAACCACTTGGAGAATCCGAACGAGGGCAGTTTGATAGTTCGCCAGGCAAACCACGCATCTTCATGCTCAGAACATCACAATGTTTCCTACCAATGAAACGTGGTACTTCACATCACAGACGCTAGTCTCAAAATCGGACGGCCTTATCCTCATTTTTGACGGCCCAATCGACTAGGAACAAGTTTAGAATACACAGTGACTATTAGATGTGTTTCATGACAGCCATCATATCCACTGTCACATCTAACATACACTATGGTGCATTCTAGGTCTTTATCCAACACAATTGTTAACATTAACACGACGATAAAGAATGCCATATCGAATGTGAATTTCATAAACAAATATTGTTTTACACAAAGAGTCATCGGATCCCACACGCCACAAGTTGGCTAGTTGGGCACCCACTCTAACACCAATATGCTATGCAGATGCATTAAAATGCTCAACATGATGTGTGTGTTTGCAATGCCAATAAATACATACAACAGCATACTATAAAACACATCTAGAGCAGCACGACAACAAGAACAGGATTCATTACGCAAGGCAGCTTGGGGAATCAGCATGCAGAACACAACCAGCTTAGGCTACAGTGGGTAATACGCAAAACATATCAGGCGATAGCATGCAGTATACAAACAGCTCAGGCCTCAACACAGAACACATGGCACAACTGTACAGCACGCGTAATATATTCCGATGTCTATCTCAAAGCTTTAATACAAGCTCAGATTCGTACCTTCTCAAACCTTACCATGATACCTCACCAAAGCGCACCGTAGAACTGTACAAGCACCAGCTGTGCACAGAACAGGTTGCGCTAGCTCTTCCACTACCACACAGGATCCACGAGAGTGCTAACAGCTCGGTGAGACCAACAACAGCTCTACAAGAACTCAACAACAGAGAACGGGTACCAGCCCGGAAGAACAACGCATCTAGGAGAAGCAACGAAACGACAGCACACACTCTACCACTTCACGTTTCCTCCTCCGGCCATCTCCGTCCACGATACCGGTAGGAACTGACGGGTTTGAAACGGGGTTTCCAACGGTACCACGTCTTCCAAACTCCGGCAATCGGGAAAACAGAGGTACGAATGAACAATAGACGTGAGGGTTTCGGGAAAGGTAGCTTATCAAACACACCAGAGGTTTTAAAATATCTGAGGTATAAAACTAACAAAGTCTTAGGTCAACTGCTGCTATTTATACTACCAAACGCCCGATCTAATCGACAGTTCCTACCGAACCTCTTAGATCGCTACAGCTCCAGCTTAGGCATTTACGAACGACAGATCACGCGTACACAGCAACACAGTTTCTCAACAGATTACGCTACTTGATAGATCACTCATGCAGATCAGCTCCCGTGCAACTATCAGATTACGACCAGGAACATCTAACAGCTCAGGCACTACTCGTGATCTTTCCACTCAGCTCGGGACATCAAACAAGTCCCTAATCTGAATCTAGATTACTATGTACCATGACCAACTATCAGCTCAGGCCCCGGTCTAATATACAGTTCCTACAGAACCTCTTAGACTGCTACTGCTCCAGCTTAGGCATTCACGCATAACAGATCACTCGTACACAGCAGCACAGGTTCTCAACAGATTATGCCTTCACTGCTCCAACAGATCACGGCTACAGTGACAACAGATCAAGGCGACCCTCAACATTTTACCTAGTCCAGCGTGCTCAGCACGCACATACAATCCAGCTCTCGTATCCAATAGCTCAGCTCAGATCTCAAAGCTGACACCAGCTTAGGCACGAAGATGCAACTCAGCTCTCGCACAAACAGATCACGTCCTCAATAGATCACGCTACTCGATAGATCACTCATGCAGATCAGCTCCAGTGCAACTATCATCTTACGACCAGGCACCTCTAACAGCTCAGGCACTACTCGTGATCTGTCCACTCAGCTCGGGACATCAAACAAGTCCCTAATCCGAATCTGCATTACTATGAACCATGACCATCTATCAGCTCAGGCCTCCACTCTGAACCCAGATCAGCTCTCGTGAACAGCTCTTGCCAAACCTGTTCTATGTCATCATCTTGTACCAAGACAAATCATATCGCATCCTACTTACCAGCTTAGGATGCTCCAACAGCTTACAACGCACAAAATGTGTTCGATAAGCTCTCAGATCACAGTGCATAAACCTAGAACAGCTCAGGATCCTAGAACAGATCATGCCTGTTGTTCCCTGCTACACAAGACTCCTAAGCTGCTAACCCGAACAGCTTATTGTCGGCGCAGCGGCGGATCCGGATCCCGCTCCCAGGGCACAGCGGAAGAATTAAAAATTAGGAGCCCGGGAACGGTCAATACACCTATATAATAATTCAAACATTCATATGATGTTTAGAATATACCTGTCTGGCGACTAGGTGCCTGGCTCCGACTATTTCTCAAATAGAAATAGCACTTCTTTGGTTGCTCCTAATAAGGTCCACGACCGGTTTCCAATTCCTTTGTTGGAATGCACTAGAATCCCAACGAATATTTCGCGAGCAGAACCTCCTTGCCAGGACGATCGCAGCGAAGTGCGACTGCAGTGGCGGCGGCGGGAGGAGGGAGAGGAGGAGAGGGGGAGAATTTTCTGAATATCTTTTGTTGTGTTGTTTTTATTTCTCCCTTCATGCCATATTTATAGATTGAGGGAAAGAGTTTGATGTAAACAAAACTGTGAACATTCATTTCAAGTAGAACTATGAACATTCGGTTCAACTCGAACTGTGAACATTCGGTTCAACTCGAACTGTGAACATTCGGTTCAACTCGAACTGTGAACATTCGGTTCAACGAACAGTGAACATTCGTTTCGACTCCCTCGATTGTGGTCTCATCATAATCCCAATCGATGATCAGATATCACCGATGTGCTCAGTTTACAATATTGATCATTATGATGTAAAATCAAATTTTCGGACCACTAAAATCTATATATGACAGGTTTTACTCTCATTAGCTAAATATGGAAGTCCTACTCCCTTAGCTACTTTTGGGAAGTCATACTCCCAACCTTCCTCCTGCTATACTCAATACTTTGAGTACCATATCCTTGTCTGCATGGGAATTGGTAAACCAGTACACTGTGTGACCCTCAATGGTTCAGGGATACAGCTAGTCGTTGGCTCACAACTCATTGTGAATCAGAAAACACATTTTTCTGATCTACCCATCGGATCATGGTAAAGCGCCTAGCAACATCGCCCCATGATCCCCTAGGTATCACTGATAGTGCCTGCAAGAACCAGTCGGTCATGGTTAGCGTATAGTATGGTCCTTTCAACTCATATATCCCGATCGAATCAACGACCATTGGTAAATCGAGAGTCGTTAGAGAT
>KQ993049.1:0-28069 GCA_001598015.1 Dorcoceras hygrometricum
TCGGCATCTCATGCATAGCATCTGCATTTTATTCCTTGCTGTTTATTGCTGTTTTATTGTTGCTCTCCGTACTGGGGTTTGACCCCATGTCCCTCCGGGGCTTGGTTTGTTTTTTTGTTATGTTGTTTTCAGGAAACCCAGGTTCTACAGCTGGTCGTGGGTTTAACCCAGCTGGTGGTGCCACAGGAGGTGGCTAGCGTGTCCCAGTTTCATATAGCGTACTTATATATATGTATCAGTTAGCCAGGGGGATGCCTTGCGCTTTGTTGTTGTACCCGTAGGGGAATCTGATACATGTTTGAATTATGTATGCTTTATTGTTGGTTGTTTTATGAATTGGGAAACTTATTTTAAGTATTGTAGTATTTTAAATTATATGTTTAAAACCGTCGGGCCTAAAAGCGAAAATTTTATCCACTTTTTAATAGCTTCCGCATGTGTTTATCTGTTGTGAGCACGAGGCCTGACACAGTCAACTAAAGTCTGGTTGTCTAGTAGATTCTCGATGAAGGACATGGGTGAAGCATCCTATATTCTTGGAATACAGATCTATCGGGATAGATCGAAACGGATGCTCAGACTCACCCAAGCCACCTACATCGATATCATACTTAAGAGGTTCTCTATGGAAGAGTCCAAGAGAGGACACCTACCTATGAGCCACGGGGTCACTCTATCTAAGTCTATGTGTTCGAAGACTGATGAGGAGATAGAGAATATGACACGTGTGCCATCTGCCTCGGCAATAGGTAGTATTATGTTTGGCATGATCTCAACTAGACCGGATGTCGCATATGCTCTGAGTGTCACGAGCCGCTACCAGGCCAACCCCGGCCAATTGCATTGGAAGGCTGTGAAGGATATTCTTAAGTACTTGCAAAGGACTAAGAATATGTTCATGATCTATGGGGGTGGTGAACTGAGATTGGAAGGCTATACTGATTCTAGCTTCCAATGTGATGTGGATGATTCGAAGTCTACCTCTGGATTTGTATTCATGCTCAATGGTGGTGCTGTCTCTTGGAAGAGTTCCAAGCAAGACACAATCGCGGATTCAACCACTGAGGCTGAGTACATCGCAGCATCAGCTGCTGCTAAGGAGGCGGTTTGGATAAGGAATTTCGTCCAAGAGTTGGGCGTCATTCCTGATGGAGTTGGTCAAGTCCCGGTGTACTGCGACAACATGGGTGCCGTTGCGCAAGCAAAGAAGCCTAGGTATCATCAAAGATCCAAACATATACTAAGGAAATACCACATAATCCGGGATATTGTGGCTAGAGGTGACATAGCAGTTGAGAGAGTCGCCTCTGCAGACAACGTTGCTGATCCACTTACGAATCCCTTGCCAGGACCGTTGTTTGAAAAACATCGCGAAACAATGGGACTGCGTCTGATGAGTAGTTGGCTATAGGGCAAGTGGGAGATTGTTAGAGTAGATGCCCAACTAGCCAACTTGTGGCGTGTGGGTTTTATTGACTCTTGTATATGACAATCTTTATTTATGAAATTCGCATTTATTTATGGCGTTCTTTATCTTCATTATGATTATAATGTTAACAATTGTGTTGGATAAAGACCTAGAATGCACCATAGTGTATGTTAGATGTGATAGTGGATGCGATGGCTATCATGAAACACATCTAATAGTCACTGTGCATTCTGAATTCGTTCCTAGTCGATTGGGCCGTCGAAATGAGGATAAGGCCGCCCAAGCTTGAGACTAGCATCTGCGATGTGAAGTACCATGTTTCATTGGTAGGGAACATTGTGATGTTCTGAGCATGCAGATGGATAGTGACCTGGTGATCTATCGAACTATCCTCATTCGGACTTTCCAAGTGGTTACCATTTGTCGAGTGGATAAGTCCGAGGTCTTGGTTGTACTGATTAGTCCTCACTACTCGAAACTCCATTGAGACTCTACATGATAGGCGCCTCACTTTGACCCGTTTGCCGACTCACTTGGAGTCATTAGACGGCGGGATTGGGTGAGGTCCCGATGCATGTAGGAGTCGATGCTTCGTGTCGAGGATTCACCGCTCGCTTTCATGCGTGGATATCCTATGCTATCTGAGGGGATAATAGTGTATAAATCTCTGACCAGAGTACTAGAAGTGTTTTAGGTAAATGGGTTTACCTAGTTACACTCGTGATGTCACTATTCGATCTCCAAAATGTATGCATAGCTATCGGATCTCTAGCGACTCTCGATTTACCAATGGTCGTTGATCTGATCGGGATATATGTGTTGAAAGGACCGTACTGTATGCTCACCACGACCAACTGGTTCTTGCAGGCACTATCAGTGATACCTAGGGGATCATGGGGCGATGTTGCTAGGCGCTTTACCATGATCCGATGGGAAAATCCGAAATTGTGATTTCGGAGTCACAATGGTTGTGGGCCCACGGCTAGCTGTATCCCTGAACCATTGAGGGTCACACAAGTACTGGATTCATGATTCTCACACGGAAACTGAGCTCTATGTGTTGAGCATAGGAAGAGGATTTTAGGGAGTGGGACTTCCTAAAAGTCAACAGGGGTCAAATTGCGATTTCCCAAAAGTTGAGGGGCTAAACTGTAATTTTGGTCTAGGTGATCTGAAAAATTATTTTTCACATCATAATATTCAGTTTTGGAAACTGAGTCGATCGGTCCGATATGATCGTCGATCGGAGTTGTGATGAAACCGTGGTGATT
Source organism: Dorcoceras hygrometricum (assembly GCA_001598015.1). Lineage (NCBI taxonomy): Eukaryota > Viridiplantae > Streptophyta > Magnoliopsida > Lamiales > Gesneriaceae > Dorcoceras > Dorcoceras hygrometricum. The sequence continues at coordinate 2,701 of KQ993049.1, forward strand.
TAATTGAACCGGATGTTCATATGGACCTGGGCTTGACCCAAGTCCATTGGGCCAGTTCAAGCCTATGTATATTTATTATATACTAGTCTTGTACTAGGGCATCATAAGAAACACACAACTAAAACCCTAGCCTCTAATCTCGGCCGCCCCCTCCTCTCCCTACCTCACGCCGCCGTCGACACCACCGTGCGCCGCCGCGCCACCGTCGTGTCCCACCGCCGCCGTGATCGGACTTGTTCCGATTGTCTTGACGAGGATAATCCGATCGTGCTAAAATCCGTCAGATCTTCTAGTGCAGATTGATGGAGGAATCACGTTTCCGGTCGTGGACCTGATTAGACGATCTACCGCCGCCTACAATTCAAGAGCCAGTTTTCCTGTGATTCTGGTTGGAGCCAGGCGCCTAGATGCCAGCAAGGTAATGATTCAAACATTCTATGTATGTTTATCGTTGTAGTTTTAAATGTATTGAACGTATCTCGGGGCAAAAATTTTAACTTCCGCTGCGCCCCCGAGAAACGGGATCCGGATCCGCCATTGTCGCCAACAGAATCTCCGTAGAGGCGATAGGCTCAGAATATGATGATGCCAAGATCATCTTTCACTTCAAGCGTGGGCCACCAATTTTGCTCAAGGATATGGTTACAGGGGATGCTCAGCCGAGTCTGAGCTGGAGTCAGTTCGCATGTGAACTGATGATTGGGATCCCTCCTCCGCTGGTTGTTTGCTCCCCTGAAGCACCTTTTTCTTCTGCGGCCCTGTAGCTTTCACCGCATTCTCCTAAGTTTGCTTCGTCGCACCCTCTATCTTGACAGAAGTTTGATTCTTCAATTTTTAAGTGTGAACAGACTTGGTGTTTAACACTTGTAGGGGATGCAGAGCCACAGATTCCACAAGATCCACTTTGACCAGTTTCTCCAACAGCAGGCTAAGCTGCACGCCATAGACATAGGATTGCTTTCCAGGCATAGATACTATGGCAGCAAAAATGTTGAACAATATGTGCGCCTAGTTGACCTTAATACCAGCTCTGATTTCCACCATCATGTTGAAATGTTCTGTATTGACCGCATCTAACGACCCAACTTTGGCCGTTAGCGACTTGGTTACAATGTCATTTAGCACCTGTATCCCACCTTCATATTCTATTTCTCGCTCGATGGCTTGAACGAGACCCTAGTCAGCAAAACTTCCAGGCTCATATTGGCCACTATCTTGGTCAATAGGGTTCAGAAACTGAAAATCTCCTCAGACGGGTTACGGAATACAATCAAACACAACAAGTATTAACCGATTTACGAGCTGCAAATTCTCATTCACGAATACAAGCAGAGTTAATCTCATTGAACCAGCTCACAGCCAGTGACACGCACAGGTTGAATATTCAAATTCTTGTGTCACACTATCTTCTATACACACACTCTGTAGTTCTGAGTCATCACTGTAAATCATAAACAGACAGTGTTGAGTGCTAGATTTGCACAACCAGCTTAGAGCCGATGAGTGCTAGGAGTTCTTACAGCTGCTGGTTGTAGGATCGGGCTTGTACAAGTGGTTGTATAAATCAAATCTTCCAGTGAAATCCTTCCCATTGAGGAAGAAGGGGAGACGTAGGAGAGTTGACTCCGAACTTCCAGAAACAAATCCCTTGACTCTTTTGTTGGTGCAGTGACGGATCCGGATCCCGCTCCCGAGGCGTAACGGAAGAATTAAAAATTGGAGCCCGGGAATGGTCAATACACCTATATAATAATTAAAAACATTCATAGAATGTTTAGAATATACCTTGCTGGCATCTAGGCTCCTGGCTCCGACCAATTCCACGGTGAAATTGGCACTTCAACGGTTGAACAGCTACGGCCTCCTAATCCGGTCCACGACCGAAATCTCAATTCCTTCGTTGGTTTGCACTAGAAAACCAACGAAAGTTTCAAGGACGGAATCTCCTTACCGAGACGATCGGAACAAATTCCGACGGCGATGATGGGCGGCGATGGCGACGACGGCGGCGATGAGGAGAGGAAGGGAGAAATATTTGCTGAATAGCTTTTGGTGTGTTTCAAATGAATACCTCAGGGCCCCTATTTATAGATTTTTCACGGGCTTAAACCAAGTTAATGGGCTTGGGTCGGGCCCAGGCTCAGGTGTACATTGGTTTCAAGTCCATCGCTGTGGCTTCATCATAATCCCGATCGACGATCAGATCGGACCGATCTACACAGTTTACAAAACTGAGCATTATGATGTGAAAACAATTTTTCGGACCACCTAATACAAAATAGCAGTTAGGCCCCTATAAGCTTTAAGGATAGTCATACTAGTCCAAGCTTAAGGAAATTGCATTTCCACCCTATTTAATTTTAGGAAGTCACACTTCCATCCTTCCTCCTACTATACTCAAAAAATTGAGCTTAATTTCCGTACGGGAATTGAGAAACCAGTACTTGTGTGACCCTCAATAGTTCAGGGATACAGCTAGCCGTGGGCTCACAACATTTGTGACTCCGAAACCACATTTTCGGACTAACCCATCGGATCATGGTAAAGCGTCTAGCAACATCGCCCCATGATCCCCTAGGTATCATTGCTAGTGCCTGCAAGAACCAGTCGGTCATGGTTAGCGTACAGTACGGTCCTTTTAACTCAAATATCCCGATCAGATCAACGACCATTGGTAAATCGAGAGTCGCTAGAGATCCAATAACCTTGCATACATCTTGGAGATCAAATAGTGACATCGCATGTGTTACTAGGTAAACCCATTTATCCAAAACACATCTAGTACTCTGGCCAGAGATTTATCACATTATTATCTCCTCAGATAGCATATGATATCCATGCACAAGGGCGAGCGGTGAATCCTCGACAACGAAGCATCGACTCCTACATGCATCGGGACCTCACCCAACCCCGCCACCTGATGACCCCAACTGAGTCGGTAAACGGGTCAAAGTGAGGCAACTATCATGTAGCGTCTCAATGACGTTTCGAGTAATGAGGGCTAATCTATACAACCAAGACCTCGAACTTAATCCACTCAACAAATGGTAACCACTTGGAAAGTCCGAACGAGGGTAGTTCGATAGATCACCAGGTCACTACCCATCTGCATGCTCAGAACATCACTGTGTTCCCTACCAATGAAACGTGGTACTTCACATCACAGATGCTAGTCTCAAGCTCGGGAGGTCCTTATCCTCTTTTGGACGGCCCAATTGACTTGGAACATGTTTAGAATACATAGTGACTATTAGATGTGTTTCATGATAGCCATCAAATCAACTATTACATCTAACATACACTATAGTGCATTCAAGGTATTTATCCAACAATTGTAATCATAATAATGAAGATAAAGAATGCCATAAAAGAATGCGAATTTCATGAATAAAGATCATTTTACATAGAGTCAACAAGAACCCACACGCCACAAGTTGGCTAGTTGGGCACCTACTCTAACATATTTAACTTTTATATTCTCGCATTCGTTTAACTGTTCACTATTTGAATCGTGTTCTTTCCGCATAAAATCACTTTATTACACGAGACAACAACAATCACTGAGAACCCTCCTAGCTGGTAACTCGACTGGAGGTTTGAATCGAGCAGTAAAATATTTTAAAGCTAATATCCGAACAAAAATTAGCAAAGAAGTTCATTCACCCCCCTATGAACTCCCGATCTTGTTTTTGATCCTAACAAGTGGTATCAGAGCTCGGTTTCTAAGTGTTTGAAGAGTTCGCTCATTTATACTTCTTAAATGTGTTAATCTCTCACAACAAGATTCCTATGTTTTCCAAGGAGGAATACAATGTCTGGAAGATTCGGATGCAGGCGCACCTAGCAGCACAAGACGATGACATGTGGTTCTTAATAACTAACGGACCAATGCAAATAATGAAAATGAGCACTGTTGTGGCAATACTGTCGGTGAACCTCAGTGGATCGAGAAACCCAGATTGGAGTGGACCTCTGAGGACAAGAAGAAATCCAATCTGTATAATGTCTCGAAGGACTGTACAAGACGCTATACAACAACATGTTTATCAAAATCCAGACGTGCACAACTGCAAAAGAAATCTGGGAGAAGCTCACCCAGATTTGCGACGGCAACGAAGAAACGAAAGAGAACAAGTTGACCATGGCCCTACAAAAGTTTGAGTTGATCAAGATGAAGCCTGAGGAGACCATGACTGAATTTGATGAACGGTTTAGCTCACTAGTGATTGACCTAACCAGACTGGGAAAATCCTACAGCAACAGGGAGCTACCCCTGAAGGTTATGAGAGCATTTCCCAAGGAGTGGGATGTGAAGACGATGGCCATGCGAGAGTCTAAGGACCTAAACAAGATGGAGTTGCATGACTTGTTCGCCAATCTAAAGGCTTATAAGTTCGAGTTGGAAACTAGATCAGAGTCTGAGCCATCTACTTCCCAACCAACCAGAGCTCTTGCCGCTACAATTCGAAAAAAAAGTCCATGCTCTACGAGCAGCAGATCAGTAGGGAGATGAGCAAGGATGCCATGTCCTTGTTCATAAACAAATTTGGAAAATTTATGTGAAAGCATAATTCTAAACCCTCTTCTTTTGATTCCCTGAAAAAGAATCTTAATTCTCCTTCTGACGATAAGTGTTATAACTGTGGCAGGCCTGGTCACTTTATGGATGATTGCAGGAAGCCAAGGTTGGATGCAAAGAAGCGACCAGATCGCAGCACCAACAAGGACAAGAAGGAGAAGAAACTATATCGAAAGGGGAGGACAGAGAAAGCAATGGTTGCTGAGGAGAAAAAAAGTGCATCGGCTGACTCAGATTCAGAGGAATCCAGCTCAGGAACATCCTCATCTAGTGAAAGCGATGATGAAGTACAGTGTCTCATGGACGATGACACTGAGGAGGTATTCGATTTTTCAAATCTAGAATTCACAATAGAGGACGTTGTCACAACACTTAATGATATGGTCCAAAAATACAAGAAGCTTTCTCAAGCATTCCCGAAAGTGAAAGACAAAAAAGAGAGCTGTGCAAATAAAGCTGAGCTGGTTAGCTCAAGCAACATGCAAGCTGCTCTAAGTAAGACTGAATCTTAGAATGAGGAACTGAGAAGCAGGTCACAGGAAATGATGAATGAAAACCAGCGGTTGGCTGGTATAATAAATTCCTGTACCAGGTCATTTGTTTCTTTGGATAAACTGCATGGAGCCATGAAGCCGTCTGAAGACAAATCTGGATTAGGCTATAATGGTGATGACAGCAGTATTACAGAGACCACTTGTACCCCACAACTGGATAGAACAAAGTTAAAAACCATGAGCTTTGTAAGATCCAACACGGGACAGCCTGTAGAGGCAAAATCTGATGAGGATAAGATAGCAGCTCGACCTCCGATCTGGCAAGGAGCCTAGATCACAAGGCCAACAAGCTGCATATTAAAATCGATCCATATCAAAGAACACACACAGACCACACACATGGTTTGATCCACACACTGGTAAATGTGTTAAGATTATCCAAGTGTGGGTCCCGAAAGGTCTAATCAAACCTAGACCCAAATAGACCAAAGGGTACGAAAATTTTGCTTTGTTTGTGATTGCAGGAATAACAGGTTTCATGATTGGATCAATCGACGTGGTATCTGGACAGTGGATGTGCGAGGCACATGTGGAGATTCCAAGCTGCTCACAGATATCAAATCATGCAACGGACCCAGGTCATCTTTGGTGATAACTCTAATGGTAACACCGTGGGTAAGGGTAATATTACCCATGGTAATTTTACTGTCAATAATGTTCTCCTTGTTGAGAACTTGTTCTACAACTTGATAAGCATCAGTCAGTTGTGCGACAGTAATTACTCAGTTAAAGTTCAAAAGCACACATGCATAGTTTTGATCCGGAAGGTCTGACCGTGCTGGTAGGCGATCGATCTGGAAACACATACAAAGTCGATTGGGCAGATCAACCACATACAGAACAAACATGTCTTGTAGCCGACTCTTCGAAAAGCTAGCTATGGTATCAGCGGATGAAATATCTGAATTTCAAACCAATTGCAAATCTGAGTAAGCGTGAGTTAGTTGATGGCTTACCAAATTAATATTTTTAAAGGACAAGATTTGCTCTACCTGTCAGCTGGGTAAACATTTAAAATCAACTTTCAAAACTAGAGCCAGTGATAAAACCTCACGAAATCTAGATATTTTACATATGGATATTTTCGGTCCAATACTCGAAACCAGCTTGGGGGCAATGAAGTACACCCTTGTCGTAGTTGATGACTTTTCAAATTTACGTGGGTGTTGTTTTTGAAATCCAAGGATCAAACTGCCGACCAGCTGATCAAACTCTTGAAAAGATTACAAAATGAGCAATCTTGTAATGTCAACCGGATTAGGAGTGAGAGAGGAACAAAATTTTTGAACTTTATAATTTACTCTTATCTGGATGACATTGGAATCAAACATGACTTGAGTGCAGCTAGAACACCTCAACAAAACGGGTTAGCTGAGCATCGAAATAGAACTTTAAAAGAAGCTGCCACAACTATGATTGCTGATTCCGGTATTTCAAACAAATTTTTGGGCAGAAGCAGTCAACACCGCTTGTTATACTCAGAACAGATCGATGATAAACAAGCGACACGGTGTTACTCCATATGAGATCTGGAATGAAAAGAAACCTGACATATCTTACTTCAGGGTGTTTGGATGCAGATGTTTTATCCATATTAATGGTAAAACATATCTAAGAGCCTTTGATGTTAAATCTAATGCAGGTATCTTTCTGGGATACTCAGAAGTAAGCAGAGCCAATCCCGTCTTCAAAAATCGGACACTAACTGTTGAAGAATCGGTGCATGTGGTGTTTGATGAAACCAGTTTTAGATCAAAATCAGCTTCCAAGTTAAAAGATCTGTGCACTCTCTTGGAATCCACCAATTTGGATGAATCAAGTGACGATGATGCACACCACAGGTGTAAAGCTGGTGACCAGCACGCACTGGACATGCCAATTACCAATGCAGACATTCGAGATGTTGTGCAGGCTGGTCCAAATCTTGATCAAGATGATGGAGAACATCTGCATGCTGATGAGCCCAATATTACTATTGATTCTACAACAAGTGGTAATTCAACAAATGGAGATCAAAACGATCCAGCTAGAATGCAGGGGGAACAACACATACCGTCTACCTCATACAGACCAGATCTTCGGTGGAATAAAGATCATCCACTCGAGCTGGTCATCGGTAATCCTACTGCACCAGTTAGGACACTAGGCCAGATGATAAACAAAAATTTTAATTCTGCTTTCATATCGTATATAGAGCCTAAAAAAGTAAAAGAGGCCTTAGTGGACCCGAGCTGGATAGAAGTAATGCAAGAAGAAATAGGGCAATTCGAACGTTGCAATGTATGTCATCTAGTTCCTAGACCTGATGAACAAAATGTTATAGGAACAAAATGGTCTTTAGGAACAAATTAGATGAAAATGGAAATGTAGTTCGAAACAAGGCTAGGCTGGTAGCTCAAAGCTATAGGCAAGAGGAAGGAATATATTTTGAAGAATCCTTCGCACCAGTATCTAGACATGAGGCCATTCGAATGTTTCTTGCGTATGCCTCATTTAAGAACTTTAAAGTTTATCAAATGGATGTCAAAAGCGAGTTCTTAAATGACATCTTGAATGAGGAAGTGTATGTTACACAACCTCCTGGCTTCGTAGATCATACCAGACCAGATTTTGTTTACAAGCTTGATAAAGCTTCGTATGCTTTGAAACAAGCTCCTCGAGCTTGGTATGATACTCTGTCTAAGATTCTTATTGATCATGACTTTGTTATCGGCTCTGTCGACAAGACATTATTCAAATTTTTTAAAAATGATCACGTCTTGCTCATACAGATCTATGTCGATGACATTATATTTGGATCAACTAATCCAAAATTATACGACAAAATTTCCAAGATTATGCAGGATAAATTCGAGATGAGCATGATGGGGGAGTTAACATTTTTCCTAGGTCTCCAAGTAAAGCAGCTTGAGAATGGAATATTCATCAATCAGGCTAAGTATACAAAGGAAATTCTTAAGAAGTTTGGAATGGAAAAATGTTCATCAACAACTACTACGATGAGTGTCTCCATCAAGCTAGACAAAGATGAAGCTGGAACTGCCGTTGATGTAATCATGTATCATTAGATGATTGGTTCGCTTCTATACCTCACTGCAAGAAGGCTAGAAATTATGTTCTCGGTCTATATGTGTTCCAGGTTTCAAGCCACTATGTGGCTGTTAAACGCATCTTGAAATATTTAAAGGCACGCAGAACGTGGGTCTTTGGTATCCCAAAGACTCAAGTTTAAAAGTTGATTGGTTATAACGATGCAGACTATGCAGGTTGTATAGTTGATCGGCGTATGTCAGGCCTAGTGCGCTAAATCAAGGATTAATAAATAAATTAATCACAATTATGCGGAAACATTAAAATAGGGCTTCAATTTCTTTTTAAATTTGGGCCTGATCCAAAATATCATACAAATACCACTAGTAAAAATATGGAGTTTAACTCAAAACTCAACAAAACAACAGGTAAACAATATGTAGTCAATCAACTACAGATCCCCAAACATAAATAATGGCACAGGACATCCCCTAGCTCAAAAATCAATACATAGTTATAACTGAGACTCAAATAAAAATGGGTATCGACCAGCTGAAGCTCCACTCTGTCCAGCCTGGTTACCTGAAGCACCTGCAAAGGCCAACCAAGACCCAAGCGGCCCAAAAACAGGGAAAGGAAACGAGGTCAAACCTCAGTACGAAGAGCACTCATAAAAGAGCAATTCATAAAACATGCAATATTAACATCACGATATGCATGAGGCTGTCAAGGAAAATAGGTCATCTAGGCCAACAACTCAGCTGGAAAATCTCAATTGAACCTCAACACCACGCACAGCCAATCAGCTGGTGGAAATCATCAATCCGTGATCTTCAGGTCCGTCGACCATCACAGCTCAGTGGTCTTCAGGCGCGACAACTCAGCCGGCCACCACCTCGATGATAGCATTGGACCTTACAGGCGCAACAACTCAGTCAGCCGATCACAATGCTAGCTCGACTCGGGTCATCAATCAAACATCAGGCTCAATATATATGCATGAATGCCAGGAATATCAATTTACACATACATAAATCAACGTAAACAGAACAAGTAAATCACATAACAGTCAAGTCAAGTTTGTTCACGTAAACACCCAGATCACAACATTCAGATCATGCTGGAATATTAACATGCTTATGTCCAACGTTGTTTGAATAAGCTCAATTCGTACCTCAAATCTCAGTATCTACCTCGACAGATCACGCAGAACACAACTCCAGCAGCCTGCTCAACTCAGCTGCTCTACTAGCTCTTACAGGACTCACAGAATATGCCTACGAGCTCAAATCTGTTAAAGTATCTCGCAATCAGCTCACACCAACGCTTATAGAGCTGACATCTTAAAGCCGCGTAGCCCTAACAGCTACCTCAACTCAACAGAGCACTACCCTGTTCTAAATCAAAGCTTAAAATGAGAAGAAATCACTTACTCGAAAGCTCTAAAGAACAGAAGAACTATTGGTCAACAATCGTGAAGATGCTCGAACCTGCAACTACTTCGCGCTCCCTCAACACGTCGATCTAATGCTTCAAACTGGTATCAATCGAAAGCCCTAAGGAAGGCGAGCTCAGCGCCACCAATCTTGATCCAAATGGCGGCGTAAATCGACGGCAATATCAAGAAATAGGGTTCGAATGAACATTAGTAATTGAGGGTTCTCGGGGAAGAAGATAAGAAAATATCGGGTTCGAAAAATCGACTAAGTGTTAATCGACACTTATATTTAAATCTCCTGGTCAAAGCTACAGTGAAAGTCAACCACCGACAAACTCAGATCTGAGCGCTATTCAGATCTTAGCGCTAACTCAGATCTGCCCTCGCTACGCTATACTAGCGCACAACCATCACACGACGTAGCATAGGGATCCCGCTCTAAACAACAGATCTCGCGTCAAAGACCCGCTCGCTCATGCAGATTTGACCAAATCTGAAATCCTCAAACCGCACCGGTCTACTCCAAACTCACGAACCGTACCGGTCCATGCAGTACCATTGACCAACACATGACTTTCACCAAAAAGACACGCGCATCTGCTCACTCTATCCGAACAGATTTCGCTACACAAATCTGACTATCACCAAACGACACCGTATCACTTATACTCAAAACGACATCGCACTTCCCTCTCAAGGCCAATAGTTCAAACACACGAGGGACATCTCAAATATGATTCTCGCTAGCGCTAACGCGGGAATCCTAATAATTTACCTTCTGCAAGCCACCCGATAGCGACCAACAGTCTACATCTGATCTGTTCTACCTCAGATCTGAATACCCGAAGTCACCAACAGAAAAACCAATTCCTTCAAATCTAAAAACCCGATAACTAACGTTTACATTGGTTAATCCTCATCCAGATCTGATTAACCGATTAATCACCAATTAATAAATTTCTAGTCCTCACATTCTTCCCAAACTAGAAAAGGATTTCGTCCTCGAAATCAACTCTCAACAACAGATCAGAATCACAGAAAAACACCAGAAATCACCAAAACTAAAGTTCAAAACCAACCAGCATATTTCAATGCTAATTCAAGTCACAATTCAAGATGCAAAGCAACCCAAATCACGCAACAACAAGCTAGAAGATTACCTGGAAGGCCACTGTCAAAACTCAAACAGAATGAGGCCACTCCTGTCTCATCTTTTCCTCAACTTCCCAAGTAGCTTCCTCTCTTCCATGCTTGCTCCATTGGACCATCACCAACGGTATACTCTTGTTCCTCAACTGTTTCTCCTTCCTATCCAGAATATGCACTGGATATTCAACATAAGAGTAGAATCCAGCTCCACTTCATCAGTTCTCAGCACATGGGACGGATCTGGCTCATATTTCCTCAACATAGATACATGAAACACATCATGCATCGCTTCTAACTCATCAGGAAGCTGCAATCTATATGACAAAGACCCAATCCTCTCAATAATATCGAAGGGACCAAAAAATCTAGGAGCCAATTTACCCTTAAATTTGAATCTCATCACTCTTTTGAAAGGAGAAACCTTGAGAAATACTCGATCGCCAACTTCAAATTCCAAAGGTCTGCGTCTCTTATTAGCATAGATGGCATGTCGTTTTGAGCAGCTTTCATTCTACTCCGAATCAACCCAATCTGGTCTTTCATACGCTGTACAAAATCAGGAGTAGACAACTGTTTCTCACCAATCTCTTCTCAACAGATTGGAGATCTACACTTTCGACCATACAAAGCTTCGAATGGAGCCATCTCGATAGTCACTTGGTAGCTGTTATTATAAGAAAATGCAACTAGCTTCGAATGGAGCCATCTCGATAGTCACTTGGTAGCTGTTATTATAAGAAAATGCAACTAAGGACAATGAATCCTGCAAACTACCACTGAAATCCATCACTATTGCTCGCAACATATCCTCCAAAATCTGTATGATCCTCTCAGATTGGCCATCTGTCTGCGGGGTGATAAGCCGTACTCATAGCCAATCTTGAACCCATAGCTGCTTGTAAGCTCTTCCAGAATCGGGAAGTAAATCTTGGATCTCTATCGGACACTATCGAAACCGGCACTCCATGCAATCTAACCACATGGTCGATATACAAAAAAGCAGGTAAACAATAAGTAAATCAACTACAGATCCCCAAACATAAAGAATGGCACAGGACATCCCCTGGCTCAAAATATCAATACATATTTATAACTGGGATTCCAATCAAAATGGGGATCGACCAGCTGCAGCTCCACTCTGTCCAGCCTGGTTACCTGAAGCACCTGCAAAGGCCAACCAAGACCCAAGCGGCCCAAAAACATGGAAAGGAAACGAGGTCAAACCTCAGTACGAAGAGCACTCATAAAATAGCAATTCATAAAACATGCAATATTCACATCATGATATGCATGAGGCTGTCAAGGAAAATAGGTCATCTAGGCCAACAACTCAGCTGAAAAATCTCAATTGAACCTCAACACCACGCACAGCCAATCAGCTGGTGGAAATCATCGATCCGTGATCTTCAGGTCCGTCGACCATCACAGCTCAGTGGTCTTCAGGCGCGACAACTCAGCCGGCCACCACCTTGATGATAGCATTGGACCTTACAGGCACGACAACACAGTCGGCCGCTTACAATGCTAGCTCGACTCGGGCCATCAATCAAACATCAGGCTCAATATGTATGCATGAATGCCAGGAATATCAATTTACACATACATAAATCAACGTAAACAGAACAAGTAAATCACATAACAGTCAAGTCAAGTTTGTTCACATAAACACCCAGATCACAACATTCAGATCATGCTGGAATATTAACTTGCTTATGTCCAACGTTGTTTAAATAAGCTCAATTCGTACCTAAAATCTCAGTATCTACCTCGACAGATCACGCAGAACACAACTCCAGCAGCCTGCTCAACTCAGCTGCTCTACTAGCTCTTATAGGACTCACAGAAGATGCCTACGAGCTCGAATCTGTTAAAGTATCTCGCAATCATCTCACACCAACGCTTATACAGCTGACATCTTAAAGCCGCGTAGCCCTAACAGATACCTCAACTCAACAGAGCACTACCCTGTTCTAAATCGAAGCTTAAAACGAGAAGAAATCACTTACTCGAAAGCTCTAAAGAACAGAAGAACGATTGGTAAACAATCGTGAAGATGCTCGAACCTGCAACTACTTCGCGCTCCCTCAAAACATCGATCTAATGCTCCAAACTGGTATCAATCGAAAGCCCTAAGGAAGGCGAGCTCAGCGCCACCAATCTTGATCCAAACGGCGGCGTAAATCGATGACAATATCAAGAAATAGGGTTCAAATGAACATTACTAATCGAGGGTTCTCGAGGAAGAAGATAAGAAAATATCGGGTTCGAAAAATCGACTAAGTGTTAATTGACACTTATATTTAAATCTCCTGGTCAAAGCTACAGTGAAAGTCAACCATCGACAAACTCAGATCTGAGCGCTATTCAGATCTTAGCGCTAACTCAGATCTGCCCTCGCTACGCTATACTAGCGCACAACCATCACACGACGTCGCATTATCGCAAAGCGACGTAGCATAGGGGTCCCGCTCTAAACAACAGATCTCGCGTCAAAGACCCTCTCGCTCATCCAGATTTGACCAAATATGAAATCCTCAAACCGCACCGGTCTACTCCAAACTCACAAACCAGACCGGTCCATGCAGTACCATTGACCAACACATTACTTTCACCAAAAATACGCGCGCATCTGCTCACTCTATCCGAACAGATTTCGCTACTCAAATCTGACTATCACCAAACGACACCGTATCACTTATACTCAAAACGACATCGCTTCACTTCCTTCTCAAGGCCAATTGTTCAAACACACGAGGGACATCTCAAATCTGATTCTCGCTAGCGCTAACGCGGGAATCCTAATAACTTACCTTCTCCAAGCCACCCGACAGCGACCAACAGTCCACATCTGATCTGTTCTACCTCAGATCTGAATACCCGAAGTCACCAACAGAAAAACCAATTCCTTCAAATCTGAAAACCTAATAACTAACGTTTCCATTGGTTAATCCTCATCCAGATCTGATTAACCGAATAATCACCAAGTAATAAATTTCTAGTCCTCACAGCGTAGCACCAGCTGGACTTGTCAATTTCTGGGAGATAGACTAATTTCATGGTTTAGCAAGAAACAGACGTCAATTGCCACATCCACAGCTGAGGCAGAGTACCTTGCAGCTGGAAGTTGTTGCACCCATATTCTATGGATTCAACAACAACTCCGGGACTATGGCATTGATGCACCAGAAGCACCCATGTTTTGTGACAACACTAGTACCATCGTGATCACTCAAAAACCCGTGCTGCATTCTAGAACCAAACACATTGACATACTCCATCACTTCATTAGAGACCATGTGCAAAACAAAGATGACAACGGATCAGCAAGTAGCTGACATCTTCACCAAGCCTCTGCCGGACGCTAAGTTTTCTTACTTTAGAAATATCTTAGGTCTCTTGGATATGTCATGATTGTGTTCGGCATGCATACATTCAGGGGAAACAATCTAAATAAAAAATATAACCAAATAGTCCGTTGTATGTCTTCAAACTGGTCAGGACCGTGCTGGTCTGGTCCGGCTTGGGGCATGTATAGTGAGATGTTATCATGATGTTGGAATTACTTGTTTCTGTGCTAGTATATAAAATTGAACGGTAGAGATCGATTTACCTTTTTAAATTATTTTAAATTGGACGTCAGAATTTCAAATGACTTTTAATATGATGATGACATGTGCCCATAAAACCCTTCTCTCTCCCCGCTAGTACATAAATCGTTTCAATTTACTTTTTTCTTTATGCTTTCAAATTTTCGCGCATTCTAGAAAATTTGCAAGCAATTTACTTCTTTCTTGTGCAATCTCTCATGAAATCTCTCGCATTTTCTAAAATTTCTAACGCTCTATTATCATAAATGGCCGCATCTTTCTTTGTCAACGCTCTGCAGGTCGACTTTGAGTCTGTGCTTGTCATGGAGCACACTGGGATGGCACGTATGTTCAAGACCTTGGAGGACACAAGGCTTAAGGGGTTTCTGGCAGCATCGAGTTCAGTATATGAGAGCCCTATCATTGAATTCTTTGCTAATGCGAAAGTAATTGTGGGAAAAATCGTCAGTTTCGTCGCAATCAGAAATTGGTGCTGACGAAGGAAAATTTTGCTGAAGCGTTTGGGCTACCCACTAGGGGATGACAAGTTTTCTGAAAATTCCAAGTCAGACTTGGTGGAAATGTGTGGAAGTTTTTCTGGTTCCGAAGCGCCGTTCAAGGCACCAAGCAAAGAAAGAGATGAAAATAGAGTTTCATTTGTTGCACGATTCGTAGCTAAGGCGATGTGTGCAAAGGCTGGATCATTTGACATGGTGACCAGCGAGAAGTTCGATTTGATGGTAGCCATCACTGTTGGGTTGAAAATGAACTGGGCGTAGGTTTTGCCAAGTGTTGGTCACAATGGTGTGTTGGGGATCCGGATCCGCCCCCCGGCTAGGCAGCGGAAGAACAAGAAACAGGTGCCGGGAGGCGATCAATATGAAAAATCGACAATTCAATAATCATCATACATAGGGTGTTCAAAGATGAATACCTCGCTGGCACTTGTGCCTGGCTCCAACCGGTGTTTCAAGAACCCGGCTCTTCTCGGTAGATTGCGGTAGTTACGCCAATCCGGTCCACGACCAGATCCTGTACACTGGCGAGGCTGAAGAACCGTGGCGCAAAGCACAAGAAAGTGGTAGAGTTATCTAACTCAGAAGCTACTGTATCCATTCCGTAGGTGCGTGTCACGAGGAAGCACCGGACAAAGAGAGCCAAGAAGGTGCCGCCCACTGTTAATGAACAAACTGGGTCCCAACCCAATCCCATCTCTGATATACCAACTGGGGGTGATAGGGCCTCTATCGTTGGTGGACCCGTAGCATATACGGAGACTACTCCAGCATTGGAGACACGAGCTGGTGATGAGTCCATTGTTGGTGGCCCAGAAGGGCATGTGGGACAACTCCGGAACAAGAAGGACGGGTTGATGGTGCTGATTCCAACGCTGATGAGAAAGAAAAGCGTATGGATTGTGAGACCAAAATAGACCAAGAGGGTCAGGATGATAATGTGTCTATTGTTGCTCAGGGAGAGCAATCAAAGTCCAATGCTGGCGATCCCGAAAGTCATATAGGGACAACTACAGAGATTGAGGACTGGGTGGGTAATGTTGAATGAATTGAGCAGGAGGAGAGCAGTAACTAGATTGAGAAGGAAACTGCTACCAACTAAGGAGCTATTGTGATGAGGTCTGGCCCTGAACAATCAGCTCAAGAATCTCAGAACTACACTGAAAAGAACGTTTACGATCCCATCGAGATAAGTGAAATCAACTGGATCACTTACTTCCTCCTAAAAATTGACCCAGCTGATAAAGGAAAAAGGAGTTCTATTAAGATAAAATTTATAAGTTTTGGTGATAACATAAACAAGATAAAGAACTGAACATTAAGCTATCAGATTTAAAGTAATCGAGTTCTATCAAATTAGGATCGGGGACTCAGATCCATTCATATTTGGACTAGGCATATTCAGATCAGATCAAAGTGTTTCAGAATAGATCAGATCAGAGGAGATCAGTTCAGTTTAGAGGGTTCAGAACAGATCAGATCAGAGGATATCAGATCAGAGGTTTTCAGAACATATCAGATCGTTAATTCGAATCAGATTTAAGTTCAGAAACAAACATGTTTCAGATTTGGGTTTCAGAGCTTATCAGATATTCCAAATGATTCAACGATCGAGATTTAATCAGATAAAGCTTGTTAGACAAAGTGGATGAAAGAGACTCAAGTTCAGAGCTATTTGGAGTATACTTTGCAGGACGCAGAGTTGGTCTATACGATGTTTACCAACTTTGGGTATTAAAGTCAACAAAGCTCTGACAACTGCAGAAAAACCTTTGCATAGCATTAATGGAGCATTTAATGCATTGATACGATGAAGATATGCAAACAAGGTTTGTGTCTACTGGCTCAATTAATGACCGTTGAAGATGGAAGAGTATTTATAGCTGAAGATTTCAAACGAATAAGCTCTCTCTCGCTCTTTGTCGATTCGAATCTCTTGGTGCCTCTCTGCAAATTTATGAGCTCAGTAGATTTTCACTCTCGCGTATTCTCTCAATGATTCAAAAATATTTTAGCATCACCATCTCGAAGAACAATTCTTCAGTTCTTATCAGAAATACCTTTGAGAATTCTTCTGGTTTACATTTGTAAACAAGTTTCATTGTAAAAGAAACCAAAAGATTTACAGTACTCTGTTTGTATTATATTCCTTGTAAAATCAGTTCAGAGTCTGTAACGAACTTGCTTCTTGAAGCAGTTCGAAAAATCACTTGGTTGTATTCAGCAGTGTAATATGCATGATAGAAGTTGCTAGGAGTTCACTTGTAGCTAGTCTTGAGTGATTGGGTGTTTATAGAAGTGTACTCATCAAATCTTCTAGTGGAACCTTCCTGAAAAGGAATAAGAGGAGACGTAGGATTTCATATCCGAACTTTCAGAAACAAATTCTCGGACTCTATCTTTTATTTACTTGCATCGCATTTTATTATTAACTGTTCACTATTTAATCGGTTTCTTTCTGCACATTATTTGTTAATCGAGAAAACATATTTGGACTGAGAGCCTCAGATCTGGTCACTCAGATCTGAGTTAAGCGAAGGCTTGTAAAATAGTTTTAAAGGTTTCGAAATTTTAAAATCTAAGGAGTTCATTCAACCCCCCCCCTTCTGAACTCCTGGGCTTATTTTAACTCTATTTTCGATTCCATTGATCCTATCAATTGGTATCAGAGCCTGAGACTCTCAGTTATTGAACAGTTTGATCTTCTGCGCGTATATTAAATATGTCTACTTCTCACAACAAAATTCCTATGTTTTCTAAGGAGGATTACGATGATTGTAAGATCCGGATGCAAGCCCATTTATCCGCACAAGATGATGACATGTGGTTCGTTATAACAGATGGACCCATGAAGATTATGAAGGCTAATTTGGTGATGGCGATTACTACTGGTGCTCCACAGTGGATAGAGAAGACTAGAATGGTGTATACACCAGAGGATAAGAAAAAGCAAATCTGGATAATGTAGCGAAAGATATTCTATACAAGACGTTGGACAAGAATATGTTCAGCAAAATCAAGACCTGCGCTACTGCTAAAGAAATCTGGGAGAAGTTGATGCAAATCTGTGAAGGCAACAATGAGACCAAAGAGAATAAGCTAACTGTTGTGCAACGGAAATATGAGTCCAATAAAGATGAGGAAGGCGAGACCATGACAGAATTCGACGAGAGATTCAGTGCTATTGTGATTGAGCTGACTAGTCTTGGAAAAGAATACTCCAACAGAGAACTGGCTCTCAAGGTGATGAGAGCACTACCAAGGGAGTGGGATGTAAAGACAATGGCCATGAGAGAGTCCAAGGATCTGAATAAGTTGGAACTCCACGATCTGTTCACAAATATGAAAGCTTATGAGTTCGAGCTGGAGACCAGATCAGAGGCTGGACCATCTACCTCTCAACCCACAAAAGCTATTGCTGCTATGACATCAGAACAATGCTCACCTAGCAAGTCAACAGAGCAAATCAGCAATGACGTAATGTCCCTCTTCGTAAAGAAGTTTGGGAAATTCATGAGAAAAACTCACAACCCTTCTTTCAATTATAACAATGCTCATAAATCTGACAAGATTACTAATGATTTAAATTGTTATAACTGTGGCAGCCTAGAGCATTTTGCAGCAGATTTCAACAGGCCCAAGAAAGATGACAAGAGGTCCGCAGAGCGGTCCAAAGAAAGATCCACAGAAAGAAGAAGAAACAGATCTGAGAAGAGGCCCCACAAGAAGAATGATTGGAAGTTTCTTGTTGCTAAAGAGAGTAACAGAAACTGAGCGGACTCAGATTCTGATTCAACAGCAAGCAGCTCATCCAGTGAGAGTGATCAAGAAGAAGTTCACTGCCTAATGGCCAACCAGACAACTGATGATGAGGTATTTGACTTCTCTAATAGTGAATTTACACGAGGGGACCTCATCAATGCGTCCATGAGTACCAAAAGCTGTCTCAGACATTTGAGGAGATTAAAGCTGAAAACGGATGTTTGAAAAATAGTTCAGTAGAGCCAAGCAATGCTAATCTTGGGGAATCTGACAGTTTACAAACTGAGTTGAGTAAGCTGAAAATCGAGAATGATCTTTTGAGAACAAAGTCCTATGAGCTCTCATCCGAAAATGAGAGATTAAGTCAAGTGATGAGCTCCTGGACTAAGTCTTTGAATGACAAATCTGGATTAGGTTTCAGCTTTGGTGAAAGCAGCTCTGAGGGAACGCGTACTCAGTCAGATCTGGCTGACGACAAGTTCAAGAAAATGAATTTTGTCAAAGCCAGTGTGATACACGATGCATATGAGTCGGTCAATTTTGATGATCAGACCACGGGACAGATGAACCATAAAGTAAAAACTGGTATTGGATATTTAAGACTGAGAACAGCAAGCCCAGCTGGCTAACTAACATACTTGGGAATATAAAGCGAAAGCTGGACCTAAGTCGTCTGTTCCAAACCAGCAAAAGCGTGGTTCAACGAAGGCCAAATCTGTATGGATAAAGGTTCATCCCAAACGTGATCTGAATGGTCAAAATACAAAGCCAAAGCTCAATAGATCACATAAGATTTTTGCACGAACCCTAGTGGATATCCATACTGGGAAAAATGTAAAGGCAATTCAAGTATAGGTCTCGAAAGGGGTAATCCGATCTGGACCCAAGTAGGGTACCAAAAGTTTATTTTCGTGATTGCAGGATTACAGGTACTCAGCTTTGGAGGAATAAAATAGATGGTATCTGGAAAATGGCTGTGCGAGACACATGACTGGTAACTCAAAGCTGTTATCAGATCTGATGCCATGCAAAGGACCAAGAATTGTCTTTGGTGATAATTCACACGGAACACTGTGGGTAAGGGTAATCTTACCCATGGTAATCTATCAATTAATGATGTTCTTCTAGTTTAGAATTTATGTTATAATCTTATCAGCATAAGTCAGCTCTGTGACTGTTAGGATAAAATTTATAGTTTTGGTGTTAACAAAAATAAGAAAAGAATTGGACTTAACGATGAAATTCGAGTAATCTATCTCAAGGACATCATAGTTGCTGACAACAGTTATCAGTTTATATTTCAGAGATGTTATCAGGTTGTTCAGATTCGGGTTTGGAACAGTTGAGTTATCGGTTCAGTTATTCGGGTACTGTTGAAAGTGCATTAAGAGTGATTGTATCTGCCAACAGACTTCGTTATTGAATCAGTGATAGTTGCTGTCAACAGAAAGATTCGCACATTGGTAATCAGATACATTGCAATATGATCAACAGATAATTAATAGTTGCTGTCATCAGATACCGTAACAGTATCACTCATGGTTGCTGACAACAGATAGTGTTCGTGTTTGATAACCATGACAATATGTCTAACAGATAACAGCGAAGGTTGCTGTCAACAGATATGTTCATATTATTGTTATCAGAAACTGTGACGTCATTAGTAGCAGATAGTATATTCAACAGATATCACTACAGTACATTTAACAGATATGATGACGTCATTTTATCAGAGATTGCAAGTGGTCAGATATTTGAATGTATTCAGAAAGGACAATTATATATACTCTATCAGCGATGGTTCATCTATTGTCTTCATGAGAGAAAGATCGACTCAATATAAAGTATTCAGGCACAAACAATGAATTGATTCAAATTCGATCAAATACTCAAATTGGAAAAGATCGATGGCCATAACAGAATCGTACAATTGCCTGGAATTAAGGAGACAAGATCGGTACTGTGACGCCCGAACCCAACGGGGCCACGAGAATTGGGGTAAACAAAAATTTTCGAATAAAAGAAGGGCTAAAAGATAATTTGTTATAAGCTGCATCTCTTATAACTCAAAGGAAACAAGACACAAAACAATTCGAAGATCAGTAGATACATAAGTTCGCGCGCTACTGCTAAAACATTTGCGGAAAACAGAGTATTTCATATAACTTTGCAATTGTGGTTTACAACAGTTGCTATTCGATGTAAATATACAACCATTGCTACTGATTTAATGCAGCACAACCTAATCAAAACAATACAACTTAGACACGCAAAACGTAGGCCTTGGATAAACACAACGCCACCCATCTGCTGATTCAAGTTTCACCTGCTGATCCTCCACCAGTTGTCGTACCTGCACCATTTTAAAAGCTAGTGAGCCTAAAGGCTCAGCAAGTAAAATCTGAGTAGTAACAATTTCATAAAACGCAGGCAGACATCTGTACAATGCATATGTTAAGGAACTTCAATATACAGTATCATTTTCATAAACATTTCAATGGCGGAAACAGGGGAAGATAGCCCAGCTTCTCATTTCTTTCAATTTCATTTTCAGTTGATCATGACATATAAGTTCTATGTGGTCCAATTTACACTTTGATCAAAATGAATCCCGATATCAGTTTTAGCATATAGCTCATACGAAAGGGCAGTCGACATCTTTGACAACTGCTCACCCTTCTCCTTGGTGACCTTAACTATCTATGCCATAATCTAAAACATCTTTCGTTCCTTAACAATCTTTCTTTAAACATTTCTGTAAAACATCGGGTTCCATCATTTAAAACATTTGCTTCCCATTTTAAAACTTTACTGAGTATTGAATTCGACTTTAAAAACGTATCGCTAAAATGGAACTGGTTGAAAGGAAACCAGTCGCAAGACTAATACCTGCTGAAATGAACAGTACCAGTCGCAACAAATAAGAATCCAGTCGCGAGATCTTTTAAATAAATACAAAGTGAAACGATGTCGTTGGGGTGATCAGCAGATGAATACAAAACTACCTGCTGATCTTTGTATAAAGTAAAACGATGTCGTTAGAGTGATCAGCAGATGAAATAATAAGGCTATCTGCTGATATTTTTATAACTAAATGGAACGACGTCGTTAGCACATCAATCAGTCACAAGGAAAAGTGCTAACACGATTATATAAATGAATAGTACCAGTAGCAAGACTAGTACCAGCTGGAATGAACAGTACTTGAAAAATGAATAAAGCAACTGCTGAATTTAAAATCACAATGCAGCTGCTGATTCCTAATCAAAGGAAAGCAACTGCTGATACTAATAAAGAAAGACGCATCTGCTGATGAACAGTGCATCTGCTGAAATTTACGAAGACGCTTGCAATATCTAAACAATGATTTCACTACCAGCTGTTGCCTATTAAACCAGACTTTATACTGATTCAACCAGCAACTACCGATTACAAAATCATCAAATTTCGACATTACAACTACAGGAAGAACATTCATAAACGCTAAAACCATACAGCTGCTGAATCTTAACAAGTAGATACAGCTGCTGCATACTTAACTCTTCATCTGTAATATCAAAACAACAACGATGCCATCAGCTGTTGCCTATCAAACCATACCAATGATTCAACCAGAAACTACCAATTACACAGTTATCAAATTCTAATATTACAGCTACTGCAAGAAGAACTTTCATAACATTTCTGGGAATGAATTCGAATCCTCAGTACATATAAAACTTCATAAACTTTCTGAAAAACATACTGGAAGCATCATAAACATCAAAACATCATTTTCGAACCCATCGTTCCTTCTTTATCATGTCTAAATCATTTCAAACATGAAATTTCAATATATCAACAATATACAGGCAAGCAGATCCATTAAAACACAATATATACTTCAAATGGTGTAGAAAAAAATCAGCTTTTACGTGCCTTAATTGAAGCTTTGCAACAACAGCAAATTTCCTGCAGAAATCCTCCCTTTGAGCAACGCACGAACTTTTCTTAAATTCCTTTGAAGAACACTTTAAACTTTTCTTTGCAAATGATGAAAATCTTACTTTGAAAACAGGTTTTTATATGAAAGGGATTAGTGGCAAGCTACTTGAGAAATCAAGCATGACACACCTTCAAAATTTAGTAAAATTCCCCTCATATCATTTTAATTTGTAGAACACCAAACCTTCTCTTAAAGAAATCATTTCAC
This sequence comes from Dorcoceras hygrometricum, assembly GCA_001598015.1. Classification (NCBI taxonomy): domain Eukaryota; kingdom Viridiplantae; phylum Streptophyta; class Magnoliopsida; order Lamiales; family Gesneriaceae; genus Dorcoceras; species Dorcoceras hygrometricum. Next base: position 25,507 of record KQ993049.1, read on the forward strand.
CTCCTTTAAACATCTTTTAAAAGTTTTAGAACCAGCTCGTGCATCGCTACTTGGAGTCACCTGCTGGAATCAGCCGCAGCGCAATCTTACCTGCTGGAATGAATAATTCAGCAGATACATGATATTTAAAATTGCCAAAATGGCCCATATGATTTATGAAATGCATAAATATGGTCCTAAGGATTTTGGGGCGTTACAACTCTACCCTCCTTATTGAAATTTCGTCCTCGAAATTTACGTACCAAATAAATGTGGGTAAAGACTTAGCATATCAGCTTCTGTTTCCCACGTGGCTTCTCGCTCCGACTGGTTGGACCATTGTATCTTAACCATAGGAATGCTACGGTTTCTTAATCTTCTAACTTCTCGGAGGAGAATTCTTTCTGGTCGCTCTTCGTAGCTTAAATCTGGAGCTAAATGGATTGGCTCATAACTTAGCACATGCGAAGGGTGGGGAACATATTTCCTCAAAGCTGATACGTGAAAGACATTGTGCACTGCTGACATTTGTGGAGGCAGCGCCAGTCGATAGGCGAGCGTTCCTACCTTTTCTAATATCTCGAAGGGTCCAATATATCTTGGACTCAACTTCCCTTTCTTCCCAAAACGCATAACTCCCTTCATTGGGGCTATCCTCAAGAATACTCGATCACCTATCTCAAAATTCAGCTCCCTTCTTCGATTATCTGCGTAACTTTTCTGTCGACTTTGAGCTGTTTTCATTCTTTCTCTTATTTTTCTAACAGCTGCTGCTGTTTGTTCCACAACATCAGGTCCTAAACCAGCTCTTTCACCAACTTCATCCCAGTGAAGTGGTGTTCTACACTTCCTTCCATACAAAGCTTCATATGGAGCCATTTGAATCGAAGCTTGGAAATTGTTATTGTAGGCAAACTCTATCAACGGCAAACTCACAATCCATCCTGCTGAAAAATCTACAATGCATGCTCTGAGCAAATCTTCCAAAATTTGGATCACCCTTTCCGCTTGTCCATCAGTTTGTGGGTGAAACGCAGTGCTGAATGTCAATTTTGTACCCATAGCTTTATGTAGACTTTTCCAAAAAGCTGCTGTAAACTTGGGATCTCTAATCTGATACAATGGAAATTGGAACACCATGTAGCCTCACTATTTCTTTAACATACAATTCCGCATACCTGCTCACCTCATAGGTTGTTTTAACTGGTAAGAAATGAGCAGACTTAGTGAGCCTATCAATTATAACCCATATGGAGTTATATCCTTGTACTGTTCTTGGCAAACCAGTTACAAAATCCATCGCTATACACTCCCACTTCCATTCGGGAATCGGCAGTGGCTTCAACAAACCTGCTGGTCGCTGATGTTCAGCCTTCACCAGCTGACATGTTAAACATTCAGCTACGAATCTAGCAACATACCTTTTCATTCCTGGCCACCAATACAACTGCTGGAGGTCCTTGTACATTTTCGTGCTTCCTGGATGTACTGAATATGGAGCTGTATGAGCTTCTTTCAATAGTTCAGCTCTTAAACCATCCACTTGAGGTACCCATACTCTGCCCAAATACATCACAATTCCATCCTCTGTAAAATATAAACTGTTACCTCTTTCTTTATCCTGCTGGACCCATTTCTTCAACTGCTGGTCCTTCTGCTGACCCTTTCGAATTTGATTTAACAAATTTGATCTTACTGAGAGGTCTCCTAAAATCATATTACTACTGCTGCTGGACACTATTTCAAGTCCAAACCTTTCGATTTCGTTTGTCAATGGCTGCTGGACAGTCAAATGCGCTAATCCTACTGATTTCCTGCTAAGAGCATCAGCCACTACATTTGCTTTTCCCGGATGATAGCTGATAGTGCAATCATAATCTTTAAATAATTCCAACCATCGCCTCTGCCTCATATTCAATTCTTTCTGGGTAAAGAAGTACTTCAAGCTTTTGTGATCTGTAAAAATCTCACACTTCTCCCCATAGAGATAATGCCTCCATATCTTAAGGGCAACGACAACATCTACTAATTCCAAGTCGTGCGTTGGATAAATTTTCTCATGGTCTTTCAGCTGTTGAGATGCGTATGAAATAACTTTGCGATCCTGCATCAACAAAGCTCCTAGTCCCAACTTAGACGCATCAGTGTATATCACAAATTTTCCTTCATCAATTGGCATCGTCAAAACAGGGGCTTCAATCAGCGCTTGCTTTAATCTGTCAAAACTGGCTTGACACTCTTCTGTCAAGTTGTACTTCACTTGTTTCTTAGTAAGCGTAGTCAAAGGAACAGCAATCTTGGAAAATCCTTGGAAGAACCGCCGGTAATATCCAGCTAAACCCAAGAAACTTCTTATCTCTGCTACATTCTTTGGTGCTGGCCAGTCTCGAACCGCTTCCACTTTAGCAGGGTCGACTTCTATTCCATCCCTAGAGATTATGTGGCCTAGGAACGATACTTTCTCCATCCAAAAATCACACTTGCTGAATTTAGAAAACAGCTGTTTATCTTTCAAAATCTGGAGCACAATTCTCAAATGTTGAACATGCTCCTGCTGAGTCTTAGAATAGACTAAGATATCATC
>KQ993050.1:0-24045 GCA_001598015.1 Dorcoceras hygrometricum
TCTCCGACTCAGGCCAATTCGACGAGGTGAATCCATCCGTGCAGATCTCGTCATGCCTTCTAGTGCAGGGTGACGAAGGAGTGTCGTATCCGGTCGTGGACCGGATTGGCGTTATCTACCGCAATCTACCGAGAAGAGCCGACGTTATTGTAACTACGGTTGGAGCCAGGCACAAGTGCCAGCAAGGTAGTGTTTTGAACACCCTATGTATGACATTAATTTTTGTTATTACTCGTATTGATCGTCTCCCGGCTGTTTATTTTCTGTTCTTCCGCTGCCTCGCCGGGGGGCGTGATCCGGATCCCCAACAGACGGCTCCTCATGCCCTCCTCAATGTGGATAGCAGTATCAACTGCCTCAGCATATGACTTGGGCTTGCTCGTCAAAACATTCTGGTACAACTCTTCATTCAAGCCCTCCACAAATCTGGTACTTTTGACCCTCTCTCGGCCATCAACATGCGGCACATAAGCCAACAACGCAGAAAACTTGCGAGCATACTCAAGCACAATCATCGAGCCCTGCTCCAAAAACTCAAACTCCCGCTCACGGGCAGCCACATACGAATCGGGGATATACTCCTGCCTGAAGGTCTCACAGAAAGTGTCCCAAGTGATACCAACTCCAGTCTCCACTAAGTTACTAGACGCACCACGCCACCAACGCTCTGCGGCCTTCCTCAACAACAAGGTCACTAAACGCAAATGGAGATCATCCTCATACTGAGCCCGATCGAAGAGATGAACTACATTATGGAGCCACGAATCTGCGTCCTCGCTCGACTCGTCGCCATTAAAGATAGGAGGGTTCATCCTCTGAAACCGAGCTATAACCACATCCATCCTCTCTACCGGAGGCGGCGGAACCTCAACCTCCTCCTCCTCAGAACTATCGCGAGTCTGAGTACGTGCACTATGCCTATCCTTGTTCTGACCACCTGACTCCTGGAACTGCCCCTACCTCTACCACGAAGTCTAGGCGGCATCTAAAATCCACTCAACAGGATAAGGCAAAACAGAACAGATATAGCATAGGAAGCATATAACACAAATATGCAGCACGTAGTCACATAAGTCAAGCACATGCAACTCACAACACTATGCCTAGACTCAAGTGTGATCAAAGAAATTGAGCTTATCCCAGCTTAAGCTCTGATACCAAAAATGTCAGGCCTCGTGCTCTAAACCGAGTAAAAACATACAACACATGCGGAAGCTTATCAAAAGTGGGTAAATGTTTCGCTTTTGGCCTGACGAGTTAAAACATATAATTTAAAATAGCGCAATACTTAAAATAGAATCCCAGTTTAATAAACCAACAGACACAAGTATAGCATCAATACACAAACAAACATGTATCAGACTCCACAAATGGATACAACGACAAAGCACAGGGCATCCCCCTGGCTATCAATACTGATACATAAATATATGCTATACGCTACTGGGATACTCAACCACCTCCTGGGGCACCTCCAGCTGGGCCAGCACCACGACCAGCTGTAAAACCTGGACAACACAACAGGCAAGGAAAACAAACCAAGCCCCAGAGGGACATGGGGTCAAACCCCAGTACGGAGAGCAACTATAAATCAGCAGTAAACAACAAGAATAAAATATGAACTGTGGTAGTTAGCCACTCGGCGCATAGGGGCTAACATAACCCAGCAGGGAGATGAGAGTGCGGTATTGCCGCTCGCCCTCGCAACCTGGTAAGAAACAGAACAAGAACGACGCAACGATGGCAATGAAACTGGAATGAGATGCAAATGCGTGTATGCACATGCTGGAATAACAAGCATATCAACATATGCGAAAGCAGTAGCAACATCAGCAAGTACATAACACTTAAACACAGCCATCTCATAAATCAGCAGCCTCAAGAGGCAGATAAACATACTAGCCAGCAAAGCCATCTCACAAATCATTCACGCCGTCACCTTGCTGTAATTTACAAGCTCAACCCGTACCTCAAATCCCACGCTTCTGAGCTATAATTAGCACTGCAAGGAATCCCGAAGACTCTGGTAAAAGCCGAAAACCAGAACGTAGTTCTACCCAGTCGACGCAACACTCGAACGGCAGCAACTTCGTGTTCCTCAATTAGCCAATTACAGCTTCTAAAACTGGTGAATAATGATAGAGCTTATCAAGAGGAGTCCAACGCTACCTCACACGAGAAAAACACCCACCGGATACGCCGGGAATTCACCGGAATAGCTCATGGTGAACAGTAACGAGGGTTTGAGAAATAGAGGTCGACAATCGGGGAAATATTTCTGAGTATGGGAACTAATAATCCACAACGAAGACCAAGTATTGCTATTTATAGAACTCTTAACTGCTGCTATCAGCAGGAGCGCATTTCCACCGACAAAATCAGTCGACGCATTCTCTTCAACCAACAACCTGGTGTTGCCAACAGCAACGATAACCAAGGCCCTCTAATGCAAATCAAAACGGCGTCGCAGCCACTAACCCAAACGACGTCGCATAAGTGACGTAATCCTTTCTGCCAACAGCTGAACATCCAGTTGCATGAAAGAAACAACGCACAACACTGTTCACAACTGATACCAGCACAACACTAAAACGCAGCGTTTCAACTAAATGAAACGGCGTCGCATAGGATACGTCATCCTATCTTCCAGCACTTGGGCGCTATAACCAAATGCGATAACAAACCACGACTGAATCCTCAAAACTACATCGCCTCTACTAATCCAAACGACGACGTCTTATACCCGCTACAGGAACTATCGGCTGACAGATATAAATCAGCCGTTGCTTCCCAAAACGTCACCGTTTAGAAATCCTATAGCGCACTCCTGCTGAAATCCACGTTACCGGAGGCGGCGGAACCTCAACCTCCTCCTCCTCAGAACTATCGCGAGTCTGAGTACGTGCACTATGCCTATCCTTGTTCTGACCACCTGACTCCTGGAACTGCCCCCTACCTCTACCACGAAGTCTAGGCGGCATCTAAAATCCACTCAACAGGATAAGGCGAAACAGAACAGATATAGCATAGGAAGCATATAACACAAATATGCAGCACGTAGTCACATAAGTCAAGCACATGCAACTCACAACACTATGCCTAGACTCAAGTGTGATCAAAGAAATTGAGCTTATCCCAGCTTAAGCTCTGATACCAAAAATGTCAGGCCACGTGCTCTAAACCAAGTAAAAACATACAACACATGCGGAAGCTTATCAAAAGTGGGTAAATTTTTCGTTTTTGGCCTGACGAGTTAAAACATATAATTTAAAATAGCGCAATACTTAAAATAGAATCCCAGTTTAATAAACCAACAGACACAAGTTTAGCATCAATACACAAACAAACATGTATCAGACTCCACAAATGGATACAACGACAAAGCACTGGGCATCCCCCTGGCTATCAATACTGATACATAAATATATGATATACGCTACTGGGATACTCAACCACCTCCTGGGGCACCTCCATCTGGGCCAGCACCACGACCATCTGTAAAACCTGGACAACACAACAGGAAAGGAAAACAAACCAAGCCCCAGAGGGACATGGGGTCAAACCCCAGTACGGAGAGCAACTATAAATCACCAGTAAACAGCAAGAATAAAATTCAGATGCCATGCATGAGATGCTGGACAACAACGAATGACTCCAACCGAAAATGAAGTCAAGGAGCTACGGAATCTGCAACAACTGTGGCCACTGGGTGTGTTCCAAGTGTGGTAGCTAGCCACTCGCCGGGACACAACACCCGAATACCAGATGCATCAAACAACTCGACCTGCTGTTGCCCAACCTATGAACTGTGGTAGTTAGCCACTCGGCGCATAGGGGCTAACACAACCCAGCAGGGAGATGAGAGTGCGGTATCGCCGCTCGCCCTCGCATCCTGGTAAGAAACAGAGAAATTAAAACAACGAAACAATGGCAATAAAGCTGGAATGAGATGCAAATGCGTGTATGCACATGCTGGAATAACAAGCATATCAACATATGCGAAATCAGTAGCAACATCAGCAAGTACATAACACTTAAACACAGCCATCTCATAAATCAGCAGCCTCAACAGGCAGATAAACATACTAGACAGCAAAGCCATCTCACAAATCATTCACGCCGTCACCTTGCTGTAATTTACAAGCTCAACCCGTACCTCAAATCCCACGCTTCTGAGCTATAATTAGCACTGCAAGGAATCCCGAAGACTTTGGTAAAAGCTGAAAACCAGAACGTAGTTCTACCCAGTCGACGCAACACTCGAACGGCAGCAACTTCGTGTTCCTCAATTAGCCAATTACAGCTTCTAAAACTGGTGAAGAATGATAGAGCTTCTCGAGAGGAGTCCAACGCTACCTCACACGAGCAAAACACCCACCGGATACGCCGGGAATTCACCGGAATAGCTCACGGTGAACAGTAACGAGGGTTTGAGAAATAGAGGTCGACAATCGGGGAAATATTTCTAAGTATGGGAACTAATAATCCACAACGAAGACCAAGTCTTGCTATTTATAAAACTCTTAACTGCTGCTATCAGCAGGAGCGCATTCCCACCGACAAAATCAGTCGACGCATTCTCTTCAACCAACAACCTGCTGCTGCCAGCAGCAACGATAACCAAGGCCCTTTAATGCAAATCAAAACGACGTCGCATAAGTGACGTAATCCTTTCTGCCAACAGCTGAACATCCAGTCGCATGAAAGAAACAACGCACAACAGTTTCGAAATCCTATAGCGCCCGCCTGCTGAAATCCACGTAAGCGTTGCTGTCGCTAGCTCTCGCACAACGTTTCGCTCCATAGACTGACGACAGTAAAGTCTACGTCATCCTCACAACGCTCAACAATAATGCTTACGTCGACATATCTGTTATCAGCAGGTATAAAACTCACAACGACATCGTATCTCGCCCGATACAAAAACACGCTAATTCAACCAGCGACTGATTCCTATACTCTCGACTGATAACAGCAAGGCTTACGTCAGCGCCTTTGATGCCTACACACAACGTGACGTCAGCAAACTGTCACCAGCTCAGGCACCCAAACTCAAAAATACGAAAATTACTAGAATCGTTCTAAGGAATAAAATCGACCCGAAAATGCAACTAAAACACCAACAGAGATTCTAAACCACAAAAATCTGAAATCAACCGATTAATTTCCACAATTAATCTTACTTAACAGATTCACGTCTCACACCTTGTGAACTATAAGTTCAATTGTTTGCAAGAAAATATTCATTTTTGCATCAAAGAAAATAGGAAGCTTATCGTTGCGCTCGGGAAGACTCTCTGTTCTTGACCTGCTGTATTTCGTGATTCCTTCTCATTGAGGCAAGTAAATCTGATTCTTTCTATGCCATGAAAGCATATGTATTGTTTTCGTTTCATTTCAAGATTCTTGCCTAAGTTATGTTTAATATCAGCCTTTGTTCATGTTCTGCTGATATTGATAAAAATTTTTAATGTTCGGGTTCACAGTGGGTTATGTTGGAACTCAAAAAAATGTATCTCACGAAGTGGATGTTGAAGATGTTGATGTTATTTAAAACGCTGAGCATTTCAGGTTTCTATTTCAAAGTAAAGTTGCAAAGTTCTCCCTTCTCTTTCGGTGGATGAAAATATCAGAACTTGATACTATGTACTCGGTAGTTGTTAGTTGAATCAGTATAGAGTCTGGTTTGATAAACAATAACTGATAGCGTGGTTGTCTTTTTTATGTTATAAACACCAAGTCAAAATCAGTAGTTGCACTGTTCATTCCAGCAGTTGCATTCTGTTGTAAATTCAGTAGTTGCACTGTTCATTTCTAATGGTATTGTGTCTTGCGACTGGTTCCTGTACCTTGCGTCTGGTATTGTGTCTTGCGACTGGTTCCTGTACCTTGCGTCTGGTATTGTGTCTTGCGACTGGTTCCTGTACCTTGCGTCTGGTATTGTGTCTTGCGACTGATTCATATATATGTATCCAATGACTGAATTTTCTTACCAACGACTAATTTCCTATGTCTCAACTGGATGCTCAGTGAAAAATGTTTTGAAGGAAAATGATTTAAAATGAAGTGAACTCTGATGTTAAGATCTGATTTCGTTCAGTAGTTGTTTAAAGGAGGAAAATGTTCAGACTTTAGGATTTATGGCAAAGATAACAGACGGTCCATATTGGAAGGGTGAGCAGCAGACGAGAGGGTCGGTTGCCCCTTCATATTGGGTGAGATTTCAACATATTGTAACTGATATCAGTAGTCATTCGATCGAGTGCAATGGGACCTAAGTAGAGCTTCTGAGCCATAAGTCTAACGAAAATGATAACGCTAAGATTTTATCTTATTCCCAGAACAGATGTTGACGATGAATGATGTTTTATGACTCCTTTTAAACTGTGATGTCTTATGTTTTACACCTGCATATTGTGCTTTGTTACTCTTAGTATGCTTGCTGAGCCCCTAGGCTCACTATCTTTCTTGGTGCAGGTGAGTCCGCGTCGGAGCAGATGGGAGGTGGAGTTTGAACCAGTAGTGATGTGTTAGTGTTTATCAAAGGCCTGCGTTTCCGCGATGTTCATTTTGTATTTTGCTGTTTTTGTTGTCTTTGATCTTAGTCAAATCTATATTGAGATCCGTTACAACAAAGATGAATTCAAATAGAGTTCAGTAGTTGTAATATCGCGACTTCGCATTCTGTACTTCGAAATTGTAATGAAATCTGATTTTAATTTCTTGGCGCCAACGGTTGTACTTTGATTTTATTTTGAGCAAGGCAATACAGCTTGATTAATTTATTATTTCAGCCCTTCTATTTCCTTTTCATTCCTTTTTCCTTGATTCCGTGGCTCCCATGGGGTTGGGTGTCACACAGCATGTCTTCGAAAGTCTAGATGTTTCTCTCGGATTGGCCATCTGTCTAAGGGTGATAAGCTGTACTCATAGCCAATCTCGAACTCATTGCTGCTTGCAAAATCTTCCAAAATCTGGAAGTAAATCATGGATCTCTATGAGACACTATCGAAACCGGCACTCCATGCAATCTAGCCACATGATCTATATACAACCTTTGCCATCTTCTGCATGGAACACCTCACGTCATAGGGAATGAAGTGGGCTGACTTAGAGATTCTGTCAATCACCACCCAAATAGCATCACATCCCCTGTTCGAACGAGGTAAATTTGGTCATAAAATCCATGGAAACGTGCTCCCAATTCTACTGAGGCACCTCTAAACTCTGTAGCAATCCTCCAAGTCTCATCCTCTCGGCCATGAACTATTGCCAGTTCAGACATTGTGCGATAAATCCAGAAATATCATTCCTCATGTCTTCCCACCAATAGTGCGATTTCAAGGCATGGTACATCTTCTTCTCACCCGGATGTGCATTGTCACGACTACAATGGGCCTCGTTCAGTGTAGTCTCTTTCAGGTATATTAGATTGGAAATCACTAATCTACCACAAAATCTCAGACATCCATCAGAAAAGCATTAAAGTCATCCGACTTACCATCTTGGCCTTTATCCTCAGCTCATGGATGTAGGGGTCAGTCCTCTATGCTGCTCTAATGTCTGCTACAAGCTGTGGTTCAACCTGAAAAGAAGAAACTACAAAGTACTGATCATCCGACTGAAAATGCCATCCAGAAGTCCCCATGGACTTCTGAGATACTCAAAGATGTTAGCATCGCAGGATGGGCTTTCCTACTCAAGGAATCCGCCACTAAGTTATTTCCCAGGCTGATACTGGATCTCATGGTCAAAATCCTTGAGCAACTCCATCCAACGGCGCTGCCTCATGTTCAAATCTGATTGAGTGAATATGTACTTTAAACTTAGTGGTCGGTGTATACCATAAACTGCTCCTCATACAAATAGTGATGCCAAAATCTTCAAGGAAAAAACAATAGTTTCCAACCCCAAATCATGAACGGATATCTGGCCTCATGGGGTTTCAACCGTCGAGATGAATAAGCTATCACTCGTCCGTTCTACATCAACACGCATCCCAAGACACTTAGAGAAGCATCGGAGCATACCATAAAACCTCTAGAATCCGAAGGTAAAGCTAACACAGGAGCAGTAGTCAACTTTTCCTTGAGCAACTGAAAACTCGACTCACACTCGTCTGCCCACAGAAATCTCCTGTCTTTCTGAGTCAACTGCGTCATTGGCCTGGCTATGGAAGAAAATCCTTCGATGAAACGTCTGTAGTAGCCAGCCAAACCCAATAAACTACGGATCTCCGAAACATCCCTAGGTTGCTCCCAGTTAATAACTGCCTCAACCTTGCTAGGATCCACCGAAATACCTTGCGCAGAAATGACATGACCCAAAAAGATCACCTTGTCCAACCAAAGTCGCACTTAGTAAACTTTGCATACAACTGCGAGTCTCTCAGAGTTTGTAATACTAATCTCAAATGCTCCTTATGCTCTCTATAGTTCATTGAGTACACCAGAATATCATCGATGAAGACAATCACAAAGAGATCAATATAGTCACTAAAGACGCGGTTCATCAAGTCCATGAAGACAGCAGAGGCATTCATCAATCCAAACGGCATCACAAAGAACTCATAATGCGCGTATCTAGTCCGAAATGCTGTCTTCTCTACGTCAACGTATATAATCAGAAACTGGTGATTACCAGATCGCATATCAATCTTTGAGTACACTGCTGATCCCTACAACTGATCGAACAGATCTTCAATCCTCGCTAAAGGATAATATTCTTCACAGTAGATTTGTTCACTGCCGAAAGTCAACACACATCCTCATAGATCCATCTTTCTTCTTCACAAAGAGAATCGGAGCTCCCCAAGGCGACATAGTCAGGCCTAATAAAACCCTTCTCTAAAAGATCACACAACTGGTCCTTAAGTTCCCTCAGCTCAGCTGGAGCCAACCGATATAGAGCTCTAGAAATCGGGGAAGTCCCTGACACCAACTCAATGCTAAAATAAATCTCCCGTTTCAAAGGAAAACCAGGAATCTCCACCGAAAAAACATCTGGGTACTCTCGGACAATCGGAATTCCAGTCGTGATTCTTGGGTTACATCCAGGGTATAAATCATAAACCCTGCATTCTCAAGCGATAACAGGCTAAAAATCTCCATGGCTGACACAAGTGGAATCTTAGACCGTGAATCTATACCGTAAAATCCCACTTTTCACCAAATTTAGGCCTAAACCTGACAAACCCATGGAAACAATAAACCGTAGCCTTATAACTGGACAACACATCCATCCCCAATATACAAGCAAAAATCTCTAATCTCCAAGGAAATCAAAATCACCAACATGTTCTTATCAAATCTGATCACGCAATCCACACCACTTCACGACACAACAAATTCACACCAGCAGGAGTAGAAAAAGATACATCACCCAGTGGGGTAGCACTCAACCCACACTCATATACAAACAGATCAGATATAAAGGAGTGTGATGCTCCAGTATCAATCAAAAATCTGGCAGGAAAATCAAAGATAGAGCAAATACCTGCTATAACTCCTCCAGACATATCATCAGCTTGCTCTCGAGTCAAGGCATTCACCTAAGCTTGCTGAGGTCCCGAAAACTGAGGTCTGGAAGGTCCTCCAAACCTAGACACTTCTCGTGGCTGGAATCTGGCTCGCTGGGACGAGGCGGGAGGTTGCTGCCTCTATGAAGAACCACCAGTCAATCCTTGCTGCGACAAATTAGAGGGTTGTCCCTTCATCGAAGGACACACTTTAGCAAAATGTCCAGGTTGCCCACACTTATGGAAAAGACCCTGAACTACACGGCACTGAGAAGTCAAATACCTACCTCCGCTCTAACCACAAGTCACCTCTCCAGAACCACTCCCTCCAGAGCTAACTTATCCAGAACAACTTGAATTCGAGCGCCTCTTAAACTACTTCCCTCGAGGCTTGAACCTCTGGAGATTAGAATGTTGTGACGTCTGAGGAGGCTGAAATGCATACATTCCTTCTAGAACGAGATGGAAACCTCGTCCATATACTGGCTAAACCTGCGTCTGCGCATCAAAAAGACTCTCCTCAATGCCAATCGCCCTATCCACAGCCTCAGCATAATTTGAAGGAGAACCGGCCAACACAAATTAATACAATTCTGGCCTCAAACCTTTCAAGAACTTGTTTCGCTTCATCCTCTCCTGGTTAGCAATGTGAGGGACATAAGCAAGGAGTGAGGAAAACTGTCGAGCATACTAAAGTACCTTCAGATTCCCTTGCTTCAGATTATCAAACTCCCTCTCTACGTTGTTATAGTACGACTCAGGGGGTATAATCCCGATGAAAGGCAGCACAGAAGCTCTTCCAAGTGATCAAGACTCCGTTTTCACGTATGACTCTGGATGCACCCTTCCACCAGTGTTGAGCCCTCAACTGTAGAACATCTAACTTTCAGCCTCTTCTCATCAAAATACTCCACAGAATCGAACAACTCCTCCATGTGTTCCAACCAGCCTTCAGCCATCAAACCACCCTCGGCACCAGTAAATGTATGGGGATCATCCTCTCGAACCTAGACAACACTAGCTCCATTTTACCAATCTGTCTAGTCACATCTTCAACCCCAGCCTTGTCTGTCCAGCTCGACGACGCAAAGACACACTTTAACGTCCCAAAATCCAGATTACGTGAGAATGAGTACATACTAGGGGAAAATATTTTTAGATAATTACATGCCGTTTTATATGATTTATTTATGAGTTTATGCTGTATGGTATGCATGTGTTTTTTTCAACCTCTTTGAGTTACAGACGCGTGGACGAGATTAGGGCAGACCGGAATGAAAATAATTTGAGATTTTTAAGTTATTAGATTTTTAAGAATGAAATTATTTTATTTTAAGTCAACAATTTCTGAAAATTTGAGTTTTTATGATTATTTTGGAGAGGAACCCGTTTTTCGCCTATACGGGCTGTTTTATTGTTTTAAATTTTGAGGGGCATGGATTTCGAAAATTTGATATTTCAAGCCAAGATAAAGTTTTAATTATCTTTTCAATTAAATGGAGGGGCAAGCATGTCATTTTTCTTCCCTTTTCTTAATTAAATAAATAGGGGTCATTTGTGTCACACTTTATTATTTCAAAACACCAAATTATCACGAAAACTAGCCTCCAAAACACCATCAGCCGTCCTCCTCCTTCACCTCAAGAAAAGTTTCAAAATTCTCCACTCACTTGGTGAATTTTTGTGATCCAAAGCCGGTGTTGCCCCGATCTCGTGTCTACAGCGTCGATAACTCGCAGATCTACCTTTTCTCAAATCCAGGCATGTAATATATATTCTTTTTCTCACCATTTCAGCCATAGTAAACTGTTTTTAAAGTTTAATTCATGAATTTTATGTGATTTATTCAGATCTATGCATAATTTTTGAGATCCATGCATGAATCATGATTTTCAAAACGTATTTGATTCGTTTCTTGTGATGCTTCGATCATAGTAGATTCATGGGGCTAGAGTTTGGTCCAAGTGTGGTCTAGGTAGTTATTCCATCGAGTTAGGATCATGTAGGTCAAACGGAAAGCGATTTGGTTAATGAATGAATTAGTTATGAATTTTAAGATCATCACGTGTCCTGGCTTGTCGTCTGTGCGCGACAGTAGAGGTTTTGGGGTCGGGTACATCGCTCAATATGGTCTGTGTGGTCGAGGTTGATTGCATAAGATATCCCATTGAGTTAGGGTCACGTAGGTCCAAACGAGAAGCGATTTGGGCGAGGAACGAATTACTTATGAATTTTATGGCTAGCACGTGTCTTGGTTGCAGTCTGCGCACGGACAGTGGGATTGCAGGCATTGGGTTGGTCACATATTGATTCGTCTTTGGGCTTTGTTTGTTCCAGTGACTAATATATTGAGTTAGGGTGATGTGGTTCGAAACAGGGAGTGATTTGGTTAAGAAATAGAGTTTTAATGATTTTTACCTTTTTGTCGCTCGAACGAGCCTCCTCGGGTCATTCTTGTGAAAATTAAGATTTCGAGTCTAGAGTTTGCCAAAGTTCGTGGATGATTTTATTTGATGTTTTAAGCATATTTTAAGATTTTTTCCAGCATTTTTAGAAATTATTGATTTATGGGATTTTTGGCAATTTTAGCGTATTGAGTCGAATATTTTAAAGTCAAAATTTTAAAGTCAAAATCCTTTTATTTATGGGCCTAATACTTTTATCAAATTTTAAAGTCAAATTTTGGTCATTGTGATTTTATTTGGTCAATTGGTCTTTATTTAGTCAAATTTCAAATGTTTGAATTTTTAGCAAAGGATGGAGTAATAAAATTTAAAGGTTTAATTTTATATCTTGGATCGGCCGGTTCAAATGGACCGGTTTGATTGGTTCGGTTGGACCGGGTCGGTTCGTCGTGTATCGAGTCAAAATATTTTAAAGTTGTTCCGAGTTATTTTAATTATGGACTAAATGATTTTTAGCATGTGTGATTTTTAAACTGTCATGGTTGGACCAGGTCGAGTAGTCGAGTCTCGAGTCAAAATGTTTCATTGTTGACCCGAGTTTATTTAAATATGGACCTGTTATTTTTAATTTTAAGTCAAGGGTCCTATTTTAAAGAAAGTAGTCAAATGTTTTAAAATTGAGTCAAACTTTTAAAATAATTAAAGTTATGTTTATTTTTAAGACTTTTGATTTTTAATTCAGTCAAAATTGATTTTTTGATTTTTAATTTGGTCAAAATCGGTCTTTTGGTCAAAATCGGCTATTGGTGTCAAAATTGATTTTAAAGTCAAAATTGGTTTTAAATAAGTCAAAATTGATTTTAAATGAGTCAAAATCGATTTGAAATTAGTCAAAATTAGCCTTGATTTCTAAAGTCAAAATTTAACTACAATAGTCAAGATTTTTAAAAAGAGTGAACATTCGATTCATTGACTAAGTTTAGACTGATTTTTAGTCTAGTTGTAGTGGGCCGGGCTCCTGAACAAATCCTTGATCGAAGTAGAAAAATGTAGAAGCCCGTAAATATATATTTAATTATATATTTAGTATGCTATGTACGTAAATGTTTAAAAGTAAATGATTAAATATACATTAACGGGCTAAGCTTTTAAACTTGCATAATCTTACGAAATGCATGCATTATGAATGTTTTATGAATGTCAAAGTCATGTTCTTTTAAAACACAAAACCCGAGGGATTGAATGATTTGCGACAGATGAGGGGATGCGTAATACCGGGCCCGTGGAAAACTTCTGTTAATGTATGATGAGCTTATAGATCCATGTGTGATATCGTGGTGAAGTGGCATCATATGGATCCATGTGTCGATATCATGGTAAAGTGGCAGCATAGAGGTGTGACATATAGTGATCCTGATAGGATCAATGTGGCACGAAAACAGGCCTAGGAGTTCAGAAGAGGGGTTGAATGAACCCCTTGGTATTTTAAATTTTCGAAACCGTTTAAAACTATTTTTACAAGCACCGCTTAACTTAAGTCCGAGTTACCAGACTTAAGGTATCTCAGTTTAAATGGCTGATTTCTCCGTTAACAAAAATTGTTCGGAAAGAAACCGATTAATCAGTAAACAATATAAACAATAAATAATGCATAATGTAAAGAGTTAAGGGAAAAAAATTTGTTTCTGGAAGTTCGGATATGAATATCCAACGTCTCCCCTTCTTCCTTTTCATGAAGGATTCACTAGAAGCTTTGATGAATACAGTCCTTCTGCACACACCCGATCACCGAGCCTCGCTCAAGGTGAACTCCTAGCAACACAACACAAAAATCAGACGCAGCTGCTGAATACAAGTAATGAATAATATGTTTTTCGAACTGCTTCACAAAGCCAGTTCTTTACAGACTCAATAGAATATGACAGTGAATACAAGATTTTGAGACTGTAAATCCTCTGGTTTCTAAACACAGAAACTCGAGTCAACAAGGGTGAACCAGAGGATGACTCGAAGGTTTATCTATGAATGCTTGAATGAAGATTCTTTTAGTTGTGAGAGCTTCGAGAGATGGATTCAAAATGCGATTAGCTCTAGAATGCTTGAGACTCAAAAACAGCAGAGTGACGGCAAGAGAATGATAGCCAAGATTGTTCTTCAATTCAAAGTCTGGTTATTTATACACTTCGCTCAACGGTCATTGAATTTCTCCAAAGGAAATAAAATCTCCTTTTTGAATCTCTGTAATTCGTACGCCGTCAATCCTACTCCACTACATGGTAAATATGCACATCGTCAGAGCTAATTTGTCGATTGCTATTTCTGTGCAAACACCAAATAACGCCCTCTGAAATTGTGTACTATTTACCCAAAATAATACCGACGTTGTCTCCTTAATTCCAAGCAATTTTACGATCCTGTTGATCTTTTCCAATTTGAGTAATCGATCGTATTTGAATTACTTTGTTTCTTGCGCCTGAAATTCCTTCATCGTTGTTTATGATGTTGCGTCTGGAATATATTTGAAAGTATGCAACTGTTGATTGCCTTAACATGTGCGTTATTCCAGCGACTGAATTCTTGTATAACCCAACGACTGATTCCTAGCGCTAAGCCAAACGCTGTCGTTTTAACTTATTCAAAAGACGTAGTTTTGCTATTCGCTATCACCAGGTACCAACGACTGATTATAAAACCACTGTATACAACGTATGAATACCCAACGTCTGAAAGACTGGGTCTGATATCAATTCAACGACTGAATCTTCACTGTAAACAAAAATTGTTCGGAAAGAAACCGATTAATCAGTGAACAGTATAAACAATAAATAATGCATAATGTAAAGAGTTAAGGGAAAAAAATTTGTTTCTGGAAGTTCGGATATGAATATCCTACGTCTCCCCTTCTTCCTTTTCAGGAAGGATTCACTAGAAGCTTTGATGAATACAGTCCTTCTGCACACACCTGATCACCGAGCCTCGCTCAAGGTGAACTCCTAGCAACACCACACAAAAAGCAGACGCAGCTGCTGAATACAAGTAATGAATAATATGTTTTTCGAACTGCTTCACAAAGCCAGTTCTTTACAGACTCAATAGAATATGACAGTGAATACAAGATTTTGAGACTGTAAATCCTCTGGTTTCTAAACACAGAAACTCGAGTCAATAAGGATGAACCAGAGGATGACTCGAAGGTTTATCTATGAATGCTTGAAAGAAGATTCTTTTAGTTGTGAGAGCTTCGAGAGATGGATTCAAAATGCGATTAGCTCTAGAATGCTTGAGACTCAAAAACAGCAGAGTGACGGCAAGAGAATGATAGCCAAGATTGTTCTTCAATTCAAAGTCTGGTTATTTATACACTTCGCTCAACGGTCATTGAATTTCTCCAAAGGAAATAAAATCCCCTTTTTGAATCTCTGTAATTCGTACGCCGTCAATCCTACTCCACTACATGGTAAATATGCACATCGTCAGAGCTAATTTGTCGATTGCTATTTCTGTGCAAACACCGAATAACGCCCTCTGAAATTGTGTACTATTTACCCAAAATAATACCGACGTTCTCTCCTTAATTCCAAGCAATTGTACGATCCTGTTGATCTTTTCCAATTTGAGTAATCGATCGTATTTGAATTACTTTGTTGCTTGCGCCTGAAATTCCTTCATCGTTGTTTATGATGTTGCGTCTGGAATATATTTGAAAGTATGCAACTGTTGATTGCCTTAACATGTGCGTTATTCCAGCGACTGAATTCTTGTATAACCCAACGACTGATTCCTAGCGCTAAGCCAAACGCTGTCGTTTTAACTTATTCAAACGACGTAGTTTTGCTATTCGCTATCACCAGGTACCAATGACTGATTATAAAACCACTGTATACAACGTATGAATACCCAACGTCTGAAAGACTGGGTCTGATATCAATTCAACGACTGAATCTTCACTGTAGCTAACGACTGTATATGCAAATTACTGTAGTTAGCGTCTGAATAACTGATCCACTGTAGCTTGCGACTGATTATGCTTTTCACTGTAGCTTGCGACTGGATAACTGATCCACTGTAGCTTGCGTCTGAATATATATAAACTCAACGTCTGAATCAATATCCCTGAGTCTGACTACCTAACGACTGGTTATACACTTCACTGTAGCTAACGACTGATTCTGCGAATCACTGTAGCCGTTGTCTGAGTTGCCTGTCGACTGAAAAGACATAAAATTTCACCCGGACTGCTGAAATTCAAACATGCATTAATTGGAAAATTGTACATGAGATTTGTATAAAAGATCAACAATAATTATCTCCTAACCAATCCTCAAAAGATCTACTAAAACTATCTTCTCCTCTTGTAAGATCCACTCCTATTCCCTCTGCTACTACCTTCACTGCCCCTTTCTCTGCGTCTATCAGCGTCAATAAGTCTGTCCACAATGCTTGTGGTTCTAACATTGTCACCATCACCACCTGTATTGCCACTGCCTCTGTTTTGATCATCAGGTGGTGGTTGAGGCCCTCGGCTGCTACCTTCCCCATTTTTTTCATTACCGCCCCTATTAATATAATTGACAAGCTCGCTCAACTGGTCGGTAAGAATATTGTGATTGTCCTGTGTCTGTGCCTGAAACTCTAGAAGTTGGGGGGATGATGGATCTGTATCAACAGATCCAGATTGACTTTTGAATTATACAAAACTTATTATTGTGTCTAACAACTCTACGTAGTGTGCAGATAATAGCAGGTTTTATAAGAGAAATCTGCTAAAGAAGAAAAGAGAGTTTTGGTCAGAAGTGTTAAGAACATCGAAGAGCAGAAGAGAGAAAATTGATTAGTCTGGCAGACGTATGAAGAGAAGGAATGAACAGAAGAAGTCTGGCAGACGTTACTGTTGAGGTTGCTATCTACTGTTGAGGTTGCTGTCGAAGAAAGATACTATTACAGAAGCTGTTGGCAGATACTATTACAGAAGCTGTTGGAAGATACTATTTCATAAGCTGACAGAAGAAGTTATCAGATGCTCATTAGTGAAGACAAGCAATCAGCTGTTGAAATTAAGCGAAGTCTGATGACGTGAAGAAACTGACAAAGAGAAGACATATTAGATATGCTTAAGTGGACATATATGCTTAGGTGGACAGAGATGATTACGTAGAATCCAGCATGGACAGATATGCTTACGTGGAAGTCCAGCTGTACTCACTGTTTCAGTAGCGAAGAAAATATGTATCAGCCGTAGTGCTAAACAGAAGATGCAATCAGCTGTTGCAAGCATTCATCAGTTGCAAGCAATAAGCTGTTGCAAACAGAAGTCAAGACCAGCAGTTGATACAACAGATGGATCAGATGGAGTAGCTGGACCAGCTGGTGCGCAGAGAAACGATCAGCTGGAAGCATATGAGAGCAGTAAGCTGGAAGCAGATGAGAGTAGTCAGCTGGAAGCAGATGAGAGCAGTCAGCTGTAAGCAGATGTCGACCAGATCAGACGCAAAAGAGGAATCTGAATCAGATGTGGAGCAGTTGATTCAGATGTTGGATTAAAGATATTCAGATGCTGTCCAGATGATGTTAATCAGCTGTTGCACAAACGTAAATGAATCAGACGTCGATGTGAAGAGAAATTGAATCAGCTGATGAATATGATTCAGGCGTAGCGCTAAGGAAAAGATTAATCAGGCGTTGCATGAAGAAAAGATGAAACAGCTGGTGCGCAAAGACGTAAACAACTCAGGAGTTGAATCAGCTGTTGAAGAAGTAAACGAACCAGATGCTGTTGTGCAGCTGTTTACATATCAGATGTTGATCAATAGAGGCGAATCAGCTGTTGGAACAACGAACAGCAAAACAGCTGATGAGATATACAAAGAAGAACCAACAGCTGATGAGCGATACGAAAAAATCCAACAGCTGAGCGAACAGCTGTTGAACAACTTGCATGTATACATTCAGACGCAATCAACCTCTTAAATGGAAAGAATCAATGGTTGAAATTGAGTCGTGCAAATGCCTTAATTTAAGGGGACAAGATTTGTACTATTCTGGGAAATAGTACAATATACAGAGGATGATTGCACCAATTTGTGCAAGAAATTTTCCAAGCTCATGCAGGATAAATTTGAGATGAGCATGATGGGGGAGCTCAATTTCTTTCTGGGATTACAAGTTTGACAGCTGGAAAATGGAATCTTCATTAACCAAGCTAAATATACAAAATAATTGCTAAAGAAGTTTGGCATGGTCAACTGCTCAGCAGCAGCAAATCCTATGAGCTCTTCAAAGATGGACAAAGATGAATCTGGAACTGCCATAGAGGTATCTTTGTATCGAGGTATCATAGGCTCTCTGCTTTACCTAACTGCTAGCAGACTAGACATCATGTTTGCTGTCTGTATGTGTGCTAGATTTCAAGCAGAGCCAAAGCAATCACATTATATTGCTGTTAAAAGAAATTGATTAGCGAGTGAATCACAACCTAACAATCAGATCCCGTCCAAGCACGAAGACGTTAAACTCTGTGTATGTAGTCTTTGAACAAAGACGTTAAACAAGTTATTGTTTATTTAGACACACAGTTGCGGCTGGTGTGCATTTGTTGAGGCTAGGAGTTCACCTTGAGCGAGGCTCGGTGATTGGATCTGCGGATCAAATTCTTCTAGTGGAACCTTCCGATGCGGAAGAAGGGGAGACGTAGGATTTTTATATCCGAACTTCCAGAAACAATAGTAGTGTATTGTATTCTTTTATTTATTTACAGTACTCTGCATTAGCATTTATATTAGCACGAACGCATACACAGTTATCACACACGCACTGTTAAACAGATTTCTAACAGAAATCTATTTGCATCGTTTTAAAATTATTAGGATTCATTTCTGGTGTTTTCCGCATGTTTTTATTACATACCAGATCTGTCTCCGGTGCTCTGTTTTATGTTCAAGAACCCGAGGTATTGCACGTCCTTTATAGAAGCGCAAAATGTTTAACAAATATCAGCGCTCACTATCTCTTTATTTATTATTGGATCATATCTCTCGGTTTTGCGTTGATTAGTTTAGTTCTCGAGTGAGATCTGATACTTCGATCCTAACAAGGGAGATAGATTCCTTGGTAGCCTCAACATCCTTCCGAACATCAACCAAGCCGGTGGCAACATCATCCACCTTAGCGTTTAGCTCTCTCACTGCCTTCTTAACATCCATAAAATCAGTTGTGACAGAAGCACTGTTAGCCAGAACACTTTTCCTAAATTAATTGAAGCGCAGTGTCTGGACATCATCAATAGTTCGGACTTCTTGTCGTGCACCCTGAATTGAAGTTCTGAAAGCTTCTTCTTGCTGCAGCAGGGAATCATGAAGGCTCCTTTCAATTGTATGTAGCTTGGATAGAATACCAATTTGAGACTCATAAATACGCTCGGATAGGAAGGTCTGGAGATCAGCAAGTGAAGTAGAAAACTCAGTAGGACCAACTGGTAATAATATCTGATTATCTGGAGTGGAATCCAAAGAAATATCATCTGCTTTAAAGCGCATCGGAGAATCGGTGTGAGTTGGAGAGTCTGATCGCTGAACAAAATCTATCTGTACAACAGGATCAGAAACCGAAATAGATGGCACTGAAAAGATTCTATATGTACACTTGGTTTTTCAGACTCTGCCTCATTGAAAGACTGAAAACAATCATGCTGCGAGATGGAGAATGATAAATGTTGACCCATCAGAAGAAACTAAATCATCCTCTTCAATAATCTGTACATCGGAATGACTGAAATAACCAACAAAATTGTTAGAATCTATACCCTGCTGAACAATATGCAAAAATGATTTGGTAGTTTCTCGAGAACGTCTACAACAGAGCTGTGAACCACAATATTCATGCAAATATTCATTGACCCAATTGGTAGTAGACTTCGAAGCAGAGAAAATTGAATAACTTCCACACAGATTTCCTCCCAAAGAATGTGAATAGCCCTTGACATAGGTGCCCTCGAGTCAACGTCTTGGACTGGTTCAATAAGAACACAAAGCGGGGCAAGATCATCAATGTAGGGTCTTTGAGGCAACGCCTCCCAGTTCCTGGAGTTTACTGGGTTTGTGATAGGTCTCCAGTAGTCAACTCCTTCCAGTATAAGCCACGACCCATCCACCATGATTTTTGATCGAATCCAGCACTTGGAAAGAATAGAGCGATGATTGTGAGGTATAAAGAAGCCTCGATCAATGTTAGCGCCCTCAAACAGACTTGAACTGGACGGTCGTGTCCACTCCAGTTGGTGCTCTCTCATGTGCCTCAGCAGTTCTTTTAAGGCAAAGTGGTGAGCAGCAATCAGTAAATTCAATACTTTGAGATCAATTGCTGAAGTGGGCGTACCAGAGACAAAATTCCGCCGCTTGGCTTCTATAAACTTTTGGAGTAACAGTTCCCGATATTTGGCAATGATGATCATCCTCCGCTGAATGGAAACAAAACTTGATTCTGTCTCTGCCTAAGAAAGAATCTGCCCTTCTTTGGCATATATGTCCTATGATTGTAAAGTTGCCAACTTGCGTAAGATGAAGGAACTAACAAAGACAGAGACATCCTCAATTACCTTTTCCCGCAACTGAACCAAAAACTAAATATCAGCACAAATCAGAGAAAAGATTTCTCGGGCCGGATGCCCCTGAACATGATCTTCAACTAAGATCCCCTTTCCTTTATCAGAAGCTGCAATCTGCGGTAGACTGGCCTTATATGCATCAACTTCTCTGAACTCAATCCCCTATCCAAACGTTATTTGAGTGATGTTTGGAGCAAGAGCAGAAGGAAGCGATGCATTAGATGGTATTTGAGCCAGATTCTCCTTGATGGATAACGACTCATCATTAGTCGTTATTTCTTCTACCACTGTTTCAGAATCGTGGGGCTGATCCCCTTCATTTGGAAATAATTGATCAGTTGGTTTATCAGCGATAAAATCCTCATCTGTATCACTTGATGTTTCCGCTGGTTCATCAATTTTACGGCCATAGAATTTTTCATATGCAAGAGTGAACCAATTTCCCGATTCATCAGCTTTATCAGCTGTGTGCTCCCCAACATCAGATGGACTAACATCTTGATCTCCCTCAACTGCTTCAATCTGAGCAGTCTCAGCCAGTACTTGAACGATAATGTTATCCACATCATCAGTAGTGGATATTCCTTCATAAATAACATTTGCGACTGCTGGTTCGGAGCTGGTTCAACAATATTGGCAGAGGCTGGTTCATCATCAACTTGAGCAGCTGTGGTCTCTTCTCGTTGTTTCTCAACATTCCCGACACCTGATTCTCCAGCAACAGTCGGCGTAATGATTTTAAGCGGTACAGATTTTTGTGCTACAGACACAGTCTCCACTGGCTTGCTTTTGGATGTCCTTTTCTTCTTTGCAATGACTGGAACATCCGATTCGACAGCTGGTCACTTCTTCGACACAGCCTTTTTCACCGGTGTTTTCTTCAACCGGAGTACATCAGCAATTTCTTCCCCACCTACCTTTTCATTGATAACGACATACCTATGAACTGTCTTTGTTGTTAAAACCCTGGAGGGAGGAAATGCTCTGGATTCTCCCAACTCCAATCCTGGTACATTCTTCAAGATAACACAAATCTGGATTGCGAAACCCTTCGCCTGCCTAGAGCCTGGAGTCACCATGTCCTTAAGAATACCAAATAACAAATTGCTCCAGTTTATTCACATCACAAGTGATGGCAGTCATCAACATGAATCGATCGCGGGTCACGGCATCAAAGGACCCAGCTTTGACATAAAGTGTTTTCGCCAGTATATCACTAAGAAGGCGATAGTGGATCTTCATTTCCTTCTTCAAACAGGAGATGCTCACTTGCTCTTTAGATTCAGAAAAAGACTTCGCGCATCAAACACAAGATTCTTAGGCACCTTTGATAAATCTGTCAACTCCGTCGGTAGATCAAACGCCGCTGTAAACATCTCTTCAGAAATTTCAATCGTTGTTCCCCTGATGGTGCTGACCACCACTCCGTATCTCACTGAACTATTTTCGAAAAACTCGGTGAGGGCACCTTCGTAGAACATGGCGGGACACCCAAGAAAGTCCTTTAACCCCGTCGCAATAAATTACTCAAACATTTGTATTAATCCAGCATCGTCCATGCCGAAGACGGAGTCGAAGTCGACGTGAAGGCTGCTGCTAATCAAAGAAGATGCCATTATAGATAGTTGATTGAGTGCGAGAGTACTTGTGAATTAGTTGCAAAGAACACACGAAGAACACAAGAGAGCAAGATAGCAAGAGAATAATTTTTGCAAGGTAAGAGAAATCTGAACAGTAAACGCCATAAAATATTAGGAATTTGAAAAGTTATAGAATAAGAGACGGTGTAGATGTGACTGTTGGAATAATGACAAACCACGTGTCAATCATCCGACAGCGCGTACAAATTTTGGAAATGATTTGAAAAGATTTTACCCGTACAGGGAAAAAGGTTAAAAAATCGCGCGCCAAAATAAATATAGTCACAACTGCTGCGGCTGGTTTAACAGCCCACAACTGATTTTAATGTATCGCAAGGAATAAACAGGATCTGATCACAAATAAGTTTCGACTGTGTATATGCAACGTCTGAGTGTATCCAGACGCAACATATTCAGACGACTTCACACTTAAAAATTCAGATCCTAGTTCCCCCTACGACTGGTATTTTCCAACACAAGATGCTTCCCTCAGCTGAGAGTCTACTGTTCCCCCTGAACAAATACCTTGCAGCCGTTAGATAACGGCTGACAACCTGCAAAATATGTTAGCTCACAGACAATCAAGGAAGTTCAAGGAAACCTAATATGTTTCTAAAGTAAGAAAACTTAGCTTCTGGTAGAGGTTTGGTGAAGATGTTAGCGACTAGCTGCTCAGTCGACACGTACTCCAACCGGACGTCCTTATTCAGCACGTGGTCCCTTATGAAATGGTGCCTGATGTCGATGTGCTTTGTTCTTGAATGCAGTACTGGATTCTAGGTAATCGCAATCGCACTAGTGTTGTTGCAGAGAATAGGCGCTTCAGAAGCATCGATGCCATAGTCCTTCAGCTGATGTTGAATCCATAATATTTTGAGCAAAGCAGCTGCCTGCCGCGAGGTACTCTGCTTCAGCTGTCGACGTGGCGATTGACTTCTGCTTCTTATTGAACCAGGAGATCAGTCGATCCCTAAAAATTGACAAGTTCCACTTGTGCTCATGCGATCAATCCTGCATCCTGCATAATATGCATCACTATAACCTATTAATTGAAAGCCTGAGTCTTTGGGATACCAAAGACCCACATTGGAAGTACCCTTTAAATATTTCAATATTCGCTTTACAGCAATGTAATGCGATTGCTTTGGCTCTGCTTGGAATCTAGCACACATACAGACAGCAAACATGATGTCTGGTCTGCTAGCAGTTAAGTATAGCAAAGAGCCTATAATACCACGATACAAAGATACCTCGATGGCAGATCCAGCTTCATCTTTGTCCATCTTGATCGTGGAGCTCATGGGAGTAGCTGCTGCTGAACTATTTTCCATTCCAAATTTCTTCAGCAGTTCTTTATTTCGCCTAGTTAATGAATAAACCATTCTCCAGCTGTCTAACTTGTAAACCCAGAAAGAACGTCAGCTCCCCCATCATATCATACTCGAATTTATCCTGCATTAACTTGGAAAACTTCTTGCACAGTTTGGGGTTAGTTGACCCAAAAATGATATCATCAACGTAGATTTGAACAAGCAAAACGTGATTATCCTTAGCAAATTTGAACAACGTCTTATATACTGTGCCTATTGTGAAATGATGTTCAAGCAGGAACTTTGTGAGAGTGTCATACCAGGCTCTGGGTGCTTGCTTCAACCCATATAGAGCCTTGTCCAGTTTGTAAACAAACTCTGGATTGGTATGATCAACGAAGCCAGGAGGTTGTGCAACGTACACTTCCTCTGTCAAGACGCCATTCAGAAAAGCACTCTTGACATCCATCTGAAAGACTTTAAAGTCTTTGTATGCAGCATATGCGAGGAACATTCTAATGGCTTCTAATCTAGCTACAGGTGCAAAAGTCTCATCAAAATCTATCCCTTCCAT
>KQ993051.1:24350-34680 GCA_001598015.1 Dorcoceras hygrometricum
TAATCAGTAGTTGCTAGTTGAATCATTATAAAGTATGGTTTGATAGGCAATGGCTGATAGCATAGTTGTTGTTTTGATATTATAATATAAAGCCAAATTTCAGCAGCTGTGTTGTTTTCATAAATTCCAGTAGATGCACTGTTCACCAGCAGATGCATTTTGTTGATTAAATTCAGCAGTTGCGTTGTTTTCGTAAAACCAACAGATGTACTGTTCATTGCAGCTGGTATTAGTCTTGCGAGTGGTACTGTTCATTGCAGGTGGTATTAGTCTTGCGACTGGTACTGTTCATTGCAGATGGTATTAGTCTTGCGACTGGTACTGTTCACCGCATCTGGATTTCTATTCCTTGCGGCTGTTTATTGTGCCAACGACATCGTTTTATACCTATTCCTTGCGACTGGTCTCATGTATGTTAGCGCTCTTTCTTACGGCTGGTTGATGCGCTAACGACGTCGTTCCCTTAAGTTACAAAATGTCAGCAGATAGTATTACGTCATCATATCTGTTTTCTACTTCAACGACATCATTTCAATAAATACAAAATTGTTCCTAGTAAAAGATCTTGCAGCTGGTTCCTATCTTGCAGCTGGTTCCTATTCATTACGACTGGTTTCTCTTGCGACTGGTCTCATTTCAATGTTATGTTTCCTAAAGTCGAATTCGATACTCAGTAAAGTTTTAAAAATGGGAAGCGAGAGTTTTAAAATGATGGAACCCGATGATGTTTAAGAAATTTCAAAGAAAGAAAGGATGTTAATCGAACCAAAGTTTATTTTAAGATTATGGCATAGATAGTTGACGGTCACCAAGGAGAAGGGTGAGCAGTTGTCTAGATGTCGACTGCCCTTTCATATGAGCTATATGCTAAAACTGATATCGGAATTCATTTTGATCAAAGTGCAACATGGCAACATGGACCATGAGGAGCTTATATGCCATAAATCTAAAGAAAAGATATTGATAATGAGATCTGGGCTATTATCCCCTGTCCCCACGTTTAAAGAAAGAAATGTTTATGAAACGTGTATGTATTGATCAGATGTCTACCTGCGTATTTAAACTCGTTATTATTCAGGTTTTACTTGCTGAGCCTTTAGGCTCACTAGCTTTTAAAATAGTGCAGGTGCGACAGCTGGAGAACGAACAGAAGGTGAAACTTGAAATCAGCTGCTGGGTGGTGTGTGTTTGTCAAAGGCCAGCGTTTTCCGTGTCATAGTTGATGATTATTTTGTTTATAATGTACTGTATTAGATCAGTGTCAACGGTTTTATATTTACATAGAATAGCAGCTGTTGTAAATCGCAATTGCAATTATCAATGAAAAACTGTTTTCCGCAAATGTCTTCAGTAGTTGGCGCACAAATAAGTATCTGCTAGTCTTTGAGTTATCTTGTGTTTCGATTTATTTTAAGTTATAAGAAATACAGCTTATAACAAATTATCCTTTAGCCCTTCTTTTATTTCGAAAATTTTTATTTACCCCAATTCGTGATTCCCGTGGGAAAGGGCGTCACAACATGGTATCAGAGCAACGTTCCTGAGATAAACACACGCACTATCAGCTGGATCAAAGTTCATCGTCTGTTCTTCTAAGTTGTGAGTTTATTTTTTTAGCACTGTCTTTAAATTATTTAACATGTTCTGATATATGTATGTGGTGGATTACGGGCTATAGAATATAGAATGGCAGGAAGAGGAAGAACTAGACGAAGTATTCCTTTAGAAGAAACTGATAGTGATAATAATGCTAATATCACAAAACTGTTAAGACTGCTGGTAGAACAAAATAACAGCGGCAATGTCCAATCTTCCAGCAGCGGACCTAGTAATGACGATCCCCAAGAGAGTTCACACGACAGAAACCTAAGGAATTTAGTGGTTACTGATCCACTAGTGGCAGAGATCTGGATTAAATCCATGGAGGTTGTTGGAGTGCATAATTGCCCCTGCTAGGTAGACGATCGAACCGTGGCGGCTTGTGTTTCTATACGGTTTAAAAGATTGGAGTTGCACCGTTACCACCAGCTATAGCTTTTGGTAAAGCGGCAAGCGCTCGGTCCTACAAAGGTTATCTTAGAATATCTCCAAATGTCTGATTTAGATAGGACAAGGTGCGCTATCTACATGTTGAGGGAAGATGCGATGATTTGGTGGGAAGGAGCCAAGTTGTCTGTGGATCTGCTGAATCTCACATGGGCAGATTTCAAACAAGTATTCTATGAACAATACTTCACGGCTGGAAAGAGGTCTGAATTGAAGAGGGGATTTTTGACCCTCAAACAAGGGAGTTTAACCGTACAGGAGTATGTGCGGAAGTTCGAAAGAGGGTGCTATTTTGTGCCATTGATAGGAGGTGACCCAGAAGAGAAACTGAGTCACTTCGTGGAAGTATTGAAGCCGATGTTTAAAATGAATGTTAGGCTATCTGTGCCAAGAACTTATAGAGAAGCAGTGGATAGAGCCCTGCAAATTGAAAGAGATTGGAAAGATGTTGATGAATAAAGGCAGCAGAAGCGACAAGCCTTTCAGCAGAAGTACCAGAGGCCATTCAAGAAGCAAAACAAGAACCAGCAGAGGCCTCAGGAGCAAAAGCCTCTACTGATTCAACCTATTAGCTCTGTTCCTGCTGGTAATATTAGAACAGAATGTCCTAAGTGTCACAAGAATCATCTGGGGCAATGCAGACTTGGACAAAACGTCTGCTATAAATGTGGAATGCCCGGAAATATTTTGAAAATTGTCCAAAGCTCAAGCAACTGGTGACCAGCAGAGCCTTTGTTATGACAGCTGAACAAGCTCCTCCAGACTCGACAGTAATCACAGGTGAAATTTCGATAGTTGGATTTCCTTCTCTGGCTTTAATAGATTCAGGAGCAACACATTCATTCATTTCTGCTGAGTTTGTTAAGAAATTTCCCATCCAGTCGGAGAAAGTAATGATAGGTTATTGTGTGTCGGTACCATCAGGGGAGAAGCTGGTATCGCACGAATTGTTTAGGAGTTTAGAACTTAAACTTCAAGGACATAAGATTACTGCTGATTTGATTGTGTTGCTGATGCCAGAATTTGATATGATTTTGGGAATATATTGGCTAACTAAGTATGGGGTAGTAATTGACTTTAAACTACGAGCAGTAGCTATCAACCCACCAGGAAAAGAGTCATTCCAGTTTTTAGCCAAACATGTTAATAAAGTCCCTTCAACTATATCATCCTTAGTAACGACTGATAGACCCCAGCTGTCAGCCGTAGAAGTAGTAAATGAGTTCCCTGAAGTTTTTTCAGAAGATATCCAGGGGTTACCACCAGACAGGGAGTTGGAATTTTCGATTGATCTAATTCCAGGAGCTGCTCCAGTATCTAGGCCGCCATATCGATTAGCTCCATCAGAAATGAAAGAACTAAAAGAACAGATACAATATCTGTTAGAGAAGGGGTTTATTAGACCAAGTACTTCCCCTTGGGGAGCCCCTGTTTTATTTATTAAGAAAAAGGATGGGAGTATGAGGTTATGTATAGATTACCGGGAGTTGAACAAATTAAAGATTAAGAATAAGTATCCATTACCCAGGATAGAGATCTGTTCGACCAGTTGATAGAATCAGTAGTGTTTTCTAAGATCGACTTGAGGTCTGGATATCACCAACTGAAAATTAAGGCATATGATGTGTATAAAACAGCCTTTAGAACTACGTATGGCCATTATGAATTTCTAGTTATGCCATTTGGACTTACGAATGCTCCATCAGCTTTTATGGATTTAATGAATAGGGTCTGTCAACCATTTTTGGACCAGTTTGTAGTTGTATTCATTGATGATATCTTAGTGTATTCTAAGACCAGACGTGAGCATGTCCAACATTTAAGAATCGTTCTCCAGATTTTGAAAGATAAGCAGTTGTTTGCTAAATTTAGCAAATGTGACTTCTGGATGGAGAAAGTATCATTCTTAGGCCATATAATTTCTAAAGATGGAATAGAAGTTGACCCAGCCAAGGTAGAAGCTGTTCGCGACTGGCCAGCACCAAAGAATGTTGCAGAGATAAGGAGTTTCTTGGGTTTAGCTGGATACTATAGGCGATTTATCCAAGGATTCTCTAAAATAGCTGTTCCATTGACTACGTTAATAAGAAAACAGGTGAAGTACAACTGGACAGTTGAATGTCAAAATAGTTTTGACAAATTGAAGCAAGCATTGATCAAAGCACCTGTGTTAACAATGCCGACTGATGAAGGAAAATTTGTAATTTATACCGATGCATCAAAATTGGGACTAGGAGCTGTGTTGATGCAGGATCATAAAGTAATTTCATACGCATCTAGACAAGTGAAGGATCACGAGAAGAACTACCCAACGCATGACTTAGAACTGGCAGCTGTTGTCTTTGCCCTTAAGATATGGAGGCATTACCTATATGGGGAGAAGTGCGAGATATTCACAGATCACAAAAGTTTGAAATACTTCTTTACCCAGAAAGAATTGAATATGAGGCAGAGGCGATGGTTGGAGCTGGTTAAAGATTCGATTGTACTATCAGTTATCATCCAGGAAAAGCAAACGTGGTAGCTGATGCTCTAAGCAGGAAATCAGTAGGACTTGCGCAGCTGATTGTCCAGAAGCCGTTGGAAGCTTATATTGAAAGATTTGGACTCGAGATAGTAACCAGCAGCAGTAGTAATTTGATTTTATCAGACCTCTCAGTAAGATCAAATTTGTTAGACCAAATTCGAGAAGGTCAGCTGCAATATGAACAATTGAATAAATGGGTTAATCAAGATAAAGAAAGAGGCAGTAGTCTCTATTTTTCAGAAGATGGAATTGTTAGGTATTTGGGTAGAATCTGGGTACCTCAAGTAGATGATTTAAGAGCTAATCTTTTGAAAGAAGCTCATACAGATCCATTTCAGTACATCCAGGAAGTACGAAAATGTACAAGGACCTCCAGCAGTTGTATTTGTTAGAGTAGATGTCCAACTAGCCAACCTGTGGCGTGTGGATTTATAGACTCTTGTATATGACAGTCTTTATATATGATTTTCGCATTTGTTTATGGCATTCTTTATATGTTTATATAATGTTAACAATTGTGTTGGATAAAGACCTAGAATGCACCCTAGTGTATGTTAGATGTGATAGTGGGTATGACGGCTATCATGAAACACATCTAATAGTCACTGTGTATTCTGAACACTTTCCTAGTCGATTGGGCCGTCAAAACGAGGATAAGGCCGCCCGAGCTCGAGACTAGTGTCTGCGATGCGAAGTACCATGTTTCATTGGTAGGGAACATTGTGATGTTCTGAGCATGCAGATAGATAGTGACCTGGTGATCTATCGAACTACCCTCGTTCGGATTTTCCAAGTGGTTACCATTTTTCGAGTGGATAAGTCCGAGGTCTTGGTTGTACTGATTAGTCCTCACGACTCGAAACGTCATTGAGACTCTACATGATAGGCGTCTCACTTTGACCCGTTTGCCGACTCACTTGGGGTCGTTAGGCGGCGGGATTGGGTGAGGCCCCGATGCATGTAGGAGTCGATGCATCGTTGTCGAGGATTCACTGCTCGCAGACATGCGTGGATATCCTATGTTATCTGAGGAGACGATAGTGTATAAATCTCTGGCCAGAGTACTAGAAGTGTTTTAGGTAAATGGGTTTACCTAGTTACACTCGCGATGTCACTATTCGATCTCCAAGATGTATGCATAGCTATCGGATCTATAGCGACTCTCGATTTACCAATGGTCGTTGATCTGATCGGGATATATGGATTTAAAGGACCGTACTGTACGCTAACCACGACCAACTGGTTCTTACAGGCACTATCAGTGATACCTAGGGGATCATGGGGCGATGTTGCTAGACGCTTTACCATGATCCGATGGACAAGTCCGAAATTATGATTTCGGAGCAACAATGGTTGTGGGCCCACGGCTAGCTGTATCCCTGAACCATTGAGGGTCACACAAGTACTGGATTCAAGATTCCAGCACGGAAACTGAGCTCCATATGTTGAGCACTTGAGGAGGATTTTAGGGAGTGCGACTTCCTAAAAGTCAACAGGGGTCAAATCGTGATCTCCCACTGTTGAGGGGCAAAACTGTCATTTGGACTAGGTGATCTGAAAAATAGTTTTTCGCATCATAATATTCAGTTTTGGAAACTGAGTCGATCTGTAACGACCCTCATTTTCTTGACGGAATAATCATAAGTTTTGGGGTTCAATTGAATGAAATCAAAAGTTATAAACATCGGAGGATGGATCGCTACTAACTATCGGGGTGGAAATAAGAATGATGAAATTATTCACATTCGAAGATGAGAAATCAAGGATAACTCATGCAAAGGTGCGGAAATGAAGAAAGCTGATATAGCATATTTAAATAATGCATCTCGTAGTGTCATAACGTCTGGTACAAATACTTATAGCATAGCAAATTTCGAATTCTGTTAGGATACAACTTCATAACAAAACTTTTAATACGATACAAAGTGTTTCCAAAACGAAACTATGAACTCGGGAACAAAAGGAAATAAGAAATCTGTTGTCCACGATAAACACATTCCTTTCCATTCTGTTCATCTCCCTCCAGCTCCTACTCTGTATTACTTGCACTCAATGAAAACTAGTGAGCCAAAGGCTCAGCAGGTAAAATTCTGGAATAGCAAAAGCAAATAGTACAATCTTTAATGAACTAATACGTATTGGAGTCTGAACTTGAACTCGCTTATGAACAACCAAGCGTAAACATAAGTATGAAAGCATAAAGCATGAATCAATTCTGAAAACATTTTCTTTAAACATTCATAAGAGCTGCGATTAGAATCACAGTTGTGCTCTTTATTCATTTTCTGGAAAATCATGACAATGCTATAAACATTTGGTCCATTTCGTTTGATCAAACTCCTGATATCAGTCTTAGCACTATGGCTCATGGTTGAAGGGGTATACAGATCCGTCGAACTGTAATCCTAATCCTTCCTGGTTAAAAGGGCACACGGTTCGTCAGCCGCGCACTCACCTTTTCATTAGGGACCCTTTTCATTGTCATAACTGAAAACATTTCATAAAACATTGTTCTGCTCTTTCTTTCTCTCGTGCAAACTATTGTCTTTCTTTTGTTCGAGTTACTGGTTTTCGTTCAGCAAATGATGTTCTAGCACTGTAAAGAATTCCCTTGTAAAGCTTGCGAAGATGAAAACTGAATAACTTAGCTAATTGAATCTGTCCGCAACGATTAGGAATCAGTCGCAAGACTAGAATCCAGTCGCGAGATCTTTTAAACAATTGTAAAGTGAAACGATGTCGTTCGCATAAACCAGTCGTTACAACCAGTCGCTACAACCAGTCGTTACAACCAGCTGCTACAACCAGCTGCTGCAACCAGCTGTTACACCCATCTGCTGAATATCAAATGAAATGTATCTGCTGGATTTGAAAGACGACGCAACTGCTGAATTCTAACAAAGTAATACAGCTGCTGAATGTTACGAAAGCATTGCATCTGCTGAATTATGCATCTGCTGAAATATGCATCTCCTGAAATATGCATCTGCTGGTTTTTAACAAAGAAGTGAAACTGCTGATTTCGTACTTATAATATTTTTGACAAAACAATATCAGCAGTGGTATAAGAACCAGCTCTTGTTCTTAACATACAGATAACCATGAACTACGAAGGTTACCTTCCTCTAAAGACTTCGACATATCTTATGAAACTTCTGGAAAAGATCGAGTAAGCTACTTGTAAGCTACTTCGACGAATGAAACACTGAAAACTCAGGAATTCATTAGGAGAACATCATTCAAACCTTTTCTAAACCATCTTTAACTCAAAATACAGTAACTCAACTTCTTTCAAAAACAGAGCATGAACTTTACGGTTTTCTTGAAGAACAGCCGAGGCCATCTCCCTTTTCTTTAAAACCATACATAATCATAAAAACAGAATTGAATATATGCTTTCTATTGAGTGAGCAAGAAACAGAGTTTACTTGCCTGGTATCTTTAACACAAGAACAGCAGAAAATCCAGTATACTTCTTGCACACCGCCTTTTTCCTTGAAAATGCTTTGAAAGGATTTTGTTTGGCTTCTTAAGAGCGAGCACCGCTTAATATGATTTGATTTGAAAGTAATGATGCATGAAGCAGCTTAAGATCCTATTTATATGATTTACAATGACTAAGGAAAACAAACACGTTATATCAATATGTCAAATTCTGAAAGAAGCGTGCTCTGTTTTTTTAAAACAAAAGATGTGCATGGAAACCGAGAATTTTAGTTAAATAAAGGATCCACTTGGTTTGCAGAAGTCACTAATTATCTACTGTACTTGCATTCTAACATTTGAATATCAATCCATAATGAAATAAAGATTGATCATGGCATAGACAGAAATATTCAAGAATCGAATTATAATAGCAATGTAATCCCTCAATCTCATGTCTTTCTAATTGTGGACTTCTAAATGATCTGGTCGTTACATTCTACCCCCCTTAAAAAGAATTTCGTCCCCGAAATTCACTTACTTGAAGAAGTCTGGGTAACTTTTCTGCATATCTGATTCTACTTCCCATGTTGCTTCCCTTTCTGAGTGACTCGTCCACTGAATCTTGAGCATTGGGATAGTTCTGTTTCTTAACTTACGATTTTCCTTTGCTAAAATCTTTTCTGGAGTTTCTTCGTAAGTCAAGTCTGGTTCCAATTGCACTAGTTCATGCCTGAGAACATGCGATGGGTTCGCAATGTACCTTCTAAGTGCTGATACATGGAACACGTTGTGGTCAGAAGACATTTGTGGAGGTAGTGCTAAACGATATGCTAACGTTCCAACTCGTTCCAAGATTTGAAATGGTCCAACATATCTGGGACTTAACTTTCCCTTCTTTCCAAATCTTAAAACACCTTTCATTGGCGAGATCTTGAGGAATACATGATCTCCCACCGCAAAGCTCACCTCTCTGCGATGAATGTCTGCATAACTTTTCTTCCTACTTTGAGCAGTCTTCATTCTTTCACGTATTCTCTTAATTGCTTCTGACGTTTGCTCTATAATATCAGGTCCTATTTCATTTCTTTCACCCACATCATCCCAAAGGATTGGTGATCGACATTTTCTGCCATACAGAGCTTCGTATGGTTCCATGTCTATCGATGCTTGATAACTGTTATTGTAGGTGAACTCAATAAATGGTAACTTAGATTCCCAGCTTTCTGAAAAATCTAGAACACTAGCCCTTAATAAATCTTCCAGTATTTGAATTACTCTTTCTGATTGCCCATCGGTTTGAGGATGGAACGCTGTACTGAAAGTTAAATTCTTTCCTAAGGCTTGGTGTAAACATTTCCAGAATCTCGAAGTGAATCTGGGATCTCTATCTGATACAATAGAACTTGGAATCCCGTGAAGTCTGACAATTTCCTTGATATACAATTCTGCATACTTATTCAAACTATCAGTTGTCTTTACAGGAAGGAAATGAGCAGACTTAGTTAATCTGTCAACTATTACCCAAATTGTGTTACAACCTGAAACTGTCCTGGGTAATCCGACCACGAAATCCATTGCTATATTATCCCATTTACAAACAGGTATAGGAAGTGGCTTTAACATTCCTGCTGGTCTCTGGTGTTCTGCTTTAACTTGCTGGCAGGTTAAACATTCCGCAACAAATCTACAAATGTCACGTTTCATTCCTGGCCACCAAAACAGAGCTTGCAAATCCTTGAACATTTTCGTTCCTCCTGGATGAATTGAATATGGCGAATTGTGGGCTTCATTCATAATCTCATTGCGCAAACCATCTGCCCGCGGTACCCACAATCTACCTTGGTATTTAACAATTCCTTCTTCCAATGTATACAAATTTGATCCTCTGTTTTCATCCTGCTGCTTCCATTTCAGGAGTTGATCATTCTTAGTTTGCCCTTCTTTGATCCTATCTTTAAGCGTTGATTGGATCGTGAGAACTGATAACTTAGCAGTACTTTCCTTACGAATTATCTCGAGTTCAAATCGATTGATCTCTAACGCCAGGGGAATCTGAACTGAGATTTGCGCTAACCCCACGCTTCTTCTACTTAACGCATCTGCTAATACGTTAGCTTTTCCCGGATGATAGCTAATTACGCAATCGTAATCTTTAACCAATTCAAGCCATCTTCTCTGTCGCATGTTTAATTCCTTCTGAGTAAAGAAATACTTAAGGATTTTATGGTCTGTAAAAATTTCGCACTTCTCGCCGTAAAGATAGTGTCTCCAAATCTTTAAAGCGAAAACTACTGCTGCTAATTCCAGGTCATGCGTAGGATAATTCTTCTC
>KQ993052.1:9782-22014 GCA_001598015.1 Dorcoceras hygrometricum
CCCGGAAAGTGTTCAATACATTCGATATAATCTACAAACATTCATAGGGTGTTCGTAGATAGTTACCTTGCTGGCATCTAGGCGCCTGGCTCCGACAAGTTTCACGAGGAAACCGGCACTTCAAACTGTAGGCGGCGGTAGATTCTCCAATCAGGTCCACGACCGGATTCAATCTTCCTCCAATCAGCCTGCACTAGAAAGATGATGGATTGGCCAGGGACGAAATCACCTCGTCGCGGTGATCGAAACAAGTCCGATCATGAAGCGGGCGGCGGACGGCGGCGCAAGGCGACGGCGTGAGGCTTTAGAGGAGGGGGCGGCGGCCAACTAGGGAGTCTAGGGTTTGTGTGAGTTGTGTTCTGCAACCCTAGGCTCAAGACTAAGTATAGGTGTGATGGGCTTGAACCGGCCCATTGGACCTGGGATGGGCCCGGTCCAACGTATGAACATTCGGTTCATCCCTATCAGCGTGACTTCATCATAACTCCGATCAACGATCTGATAGGACCGATCTACACAGTTTCCAAAACTGAGTATTATGATGCGAAAACAATTTTTCAGATTACTTAGTCCAAAATGACATTTTTGCCCCTCAACAGCGGGAAATCGCAATTTGACCCCTGTTGACTTTTAGGAAGTCGCACTCCCTAAAATTCTTCTCATATGCTCAACACATTGAGCTAAGTTTCCGTGCGGGAATCATGAATCCAGTACTTGTGTGACCCTCAATGGTTCAGGGATACAGCTAGCCGTGGGCCCGCAACCATTGCGGCTCCGAAATCACAATTTCGGACTTGCCCATCGGATCATGGTAAAGCACCTAGAAACATCGCCCCATGATCCCCTAGGTATCACTGATAGTGCCTGCAAGAACCAGTTGGTCGTGGTTAGCGTACAGTACGGTCCTTTCAACACATATATCCCGATCAGATCAACAACCATTAGTAAATCGAGAGTCGCTAGAGATCCGATAGCTATGCATAATCTTGGAGATCGAATAGTGACATCGCGAGTGTAACTAGATAAACCCATTTACCTAAAACACTTCTAGTACTCTGGCCAGAGATTTATACACTATTATCCCCTCAGATAGCATAGGATATCCACGCATGTAAGCGAGCGGTGAATCCTCGACAACGAAGCATCGACTCCTACATGCATCGAGATCTCACCCAATCCCGCCGCCTAATGACCCCAAGTGAGTCGGCAAACGGGTCAAAGTGAGACGCCTATAATGTAGAGTCTCAATGACGTTTCGAGTCGTGAGGACTAATCAGTACAACCAAGACCTCGTACTTATCCACTCGACAAATGGTAACCACTTGGAAAGTCTGAACAAGGGAAATTCGATAGATCACCAGGTCACTATCTATCTGCATGCTCAGAACATCACAATGTTCCCTACCAATGAAAGGCCTTCTGATTGATTGATGACCTGATTTAGAGCCACGTTGTGACCGGCAGACTGTTGAGTTGTGCAGAATGGCCCAACGCTATCATCGGAGTGGTGATCGACTATGTTGTCGTATCGGAATACCACCTAGCTGTGATGGGCTGACGGGCCTGGAATATCACGGACCGATGATTTCCCCTCGGTTGATTTTTACTGTGTGGGTATTTGATTGCCAGTTGATATGCTGGTCTTGATATCCGATTTCCTTGATAGCCTCATGCATCTCATGACTTTAGATACTGCATGTTTATGAGTCGCTGTTTATTTAGAGCTCTTCGTACTGAGGCTTGACCTCGTATTTGTTTTCCTGCCTTTGTGTTGTTTGGGTCTATGTTACCCATTGCAGGATATTCTGGTAACCAGGCTGGATCGAGTGGAGCACGAGCTGGTCGATCCCCTTTCCCTTGAGTCCCAGTTATATTATGATATGTATTGAGCCGGGGGATGGCCCGTGTTTCTTGTATTTGGGGATCTATTTCTGATTTGAGATATTGTTGTTGCCTGTATTTTATGATTTTGTGTTAACTCGTATTTTGAGTATGATATTTTGAATGTATTTTTTGAGTTCAGGCCCAAACTATTTCGAAAAATTTTTAAGCCATGTTTTATGCTTTCGCGATTATGTGATTTATTGTGCTATTTATTGAGAAATTAGCACGGGGCCTGACATATTCACCCTAGCTTTTCTCTGTGGGGCGCACCAGTACTTTTTGTGAAGAAGAAAGATGGTAGTATGAGGTTGTGCATTGACTACCAGGAGTTGAACCGAGTTATAGTTAAGAACAAGTACCCACTCTCGAGGATCGAGGATTTGTTTGATCAGTTGCAGGGAGCTTCGGTTTTCTCCAAGATTGATTTGAGATCTGGGTACCATTAGTTATGGGTCAGAGAGGAGGACGTGTCCGAAACTGCATTCCGGACGCATTACGGCCACTACGAGTTTTTGGTGATTCCGTTTGGACTAACGAGTGTCCCAACAATCTTCATGGATTTAATGAACCGAGTTTTCAGACAGTACTTAGATCAGTTCATCATCGTATTCATCGACGACATCTTAGTCTACTCGAGGAACTTAGAGGAGCATAGACAACATTTGCAGACCGCACTGCAGACTTTGAGAGAGCACAGATTGTATGCTAAGTTTAGTAAGTGCGAGTTTTGTCTTGAGCAGGTGGCATTTTTTGTCATTTCTAGAGATGAGATTTCATTCGACCCATCGAAATTTGAGGCAGTACAGAACTGGGGGATTCCAAAGAATTCAGCAGAGATTCGCAGCTTCTTGGGTTTAGCCGGATATTACCGCAAGTTCATCAAGGGCTTCTCTTTGATTTCAGTGCCCTTGACAGCCCTGACCAAGAAGAATGCAAAATACGTGTGGAGTCCTGAGTGTCAGAGGAGCTTCGATCAGTTGAAATAGGCCCTCACTTCAGCTTCAGTGTTAGCGATGCCAGTGGAGTAGGAGGAGTTTGTAGTGTATACAGATGCTTCCCTGAGAGGTTTAGGTGCAGTTCTGATGCAGGATGGCAGAGTCACTACGTATGCATCGAGGCAGCTGAAGAGTTATGAGCAGAATTATCGACGCTGATCTGGATCTTGCAGCAGTAGTGTTTGCACTGAAGCTTGGAGACACTACTTGTACGGTGAGAAGTGTCAGATTTTCACCGACCGTAAGAGCCTCAAGTACTTCTTAACCCAAAAGGAGCTGAATATGAGACAACGCAGATGGCTGGAGTTGGTTAAAGACCATGATTGTGACATTGGTAAAGCTAATGTGGTAGCAGACGCTTTGAGTCGGAAGACTTCAGTGGTGGCATGCATATCAGTCGAGTGACCACTATAGGAGAATATTCAAAGGTTCGGGTTCGAGTTTTACTCATGGGGCTGTGCACCTAGCCTTGAAGCACTCACAGTTCAGCCGACTCTTCGAGATCGGATTAGGGACGGCCAGGCCACAGACGAGCAGTTACAGCCGTGGATACAGAGAGATGATGCCAGAGGCCGGGATTCATATACAGTTGAGGATGGAATCACTCGTTTCAGGGGTCGTATGTGGGTGCCGAATACTGAGTATTTGAGAGCTGAGATTTTATCAGAGGCCCATGCATCGACGTACTCCATTCACGCAGAGTACGAAGATGTACAGAGATTTGCATACTCTTTACTGGTGACCAGGGATGAAGAAGGACATCGGGTGATTCGTATCCGAGTGTTTGACCTGCCAGCAGGTCAAGGCAGAGCACCAGCGACCAGCAGGGTTACTACAGCCGCTCCCTATCCCTGAGTATAAATGGGAGAACCTTACACAGGAGTCCCAAAGGCTACACGGCGATTTGGGTGATTTTGGATCGACTCACCAAATCCGCGCATTTTCTACCGGTGAAGACCACTTTCACCTTGACTCAGTATGCAGAGCTATATATTGGAGAGATTGTTAGGCTGCATGGCATACAAGTCTCTATTGTGTTAGATCGGGACACCAGGTTTACATCTGCATTTTGGAGGAGCTTGCACGCCACAGTGGGGACTAAGCTATCATTCAGTACAGCTTTTCACCCATAGACAGATGGCCAGTCGAAGAGAGTAATCCAGATTCTAGAGGATTTGCTGAGAGCTTGTGTGATAGATTTTCTGGGTACGTGGGATTCTAGATTTCCCTTGGTAGAGTTCACATACAATAATAGCTTTCAGGCGTCGATTGGGATGGCTCCCTATGAGGCTCTGTACAGGAGAAGGTGTAGGCCCCCCGTGCACTAAGACGAGGTTGGCATGAGAGTATTGACTGGGCCAGAGCTAGTGCAGCAGACAGCAAACATTGTGACTAGGATACGAGATCGGATGAGGACAGCTCAGAGTCGTCAGAAGAGTTATGCCGATCGTAGACGACGAGATCTGGAGTTGGTGGTAGGGGATCACGTATTCGTGAGGATATCACCCATGAAGGGCGTGAAGCGTTTTGGCCGTACAGGCAAGCTCAGTCCGAGATTTATTGGACCATTCGAGATTTTGGAGAGGGTCAGTACGTTAGCATATCGGGTAGCACTACCCCCAGTCTGTCAGCAGTGCATAATGTGTTCCATATTTCGACGCTACGGAAGTATGCTCCGAATTCGTCGCATGTGTTAGACTTTGAGCCGCTTCAGTTAGCACCGGATCTATCTATTGAAGAGCGACCAGTTCAGATCTTGGCACGAGAGGAGCGCAGGCTTAGAGCATGGAGTATTCCAATGGTCCAGGTCCGGTGGCAGAATCACCCAGAGGATGAGACTACCTGGGAGACCGATACCGATATGCGAACGCACTATCCAGAGCTTTTCGGTACGTAACATAATTTCGTGGACAAAATTTCTATAAGGGGGGAAGAGTTGTAACGCCCAGAAATCCTGATAACGTGAGAATGAGTGCATGACTAGGGGGAAAATTGTTTTAGAAAATTATGTGTCATTTTATGTGATTACGTGATGATTTTATGCTTTATGATGTTCATGTCATTTTATTAGCCCGTTTGAGTTCCGGATGCGTGGACGAGACTGGGGATGACCGATGTAAAAGTTTATTTTGAAATCTTTAAGCCCTCATATTTTTAAGAGCAAAATTTTATTATTTTAAGCAGCATTTACGAAAAATAAGATTTTTATGTATATTTGTCAAGGGGAACTTTTTCGCCTATACGGGCTATTTTAATGAACTTTACTATATTTTAAAAATTAAAGGATTTTATATTACGAAAATTAGAAGTTTAAAGTTTAAACTTTGGTTTTTAATTAGCAATTTAATTAGTGGGGGCTAATGGTGGAAAAGCTCTTTTATTTTCTTAATTAAAATCCTTGGAGGGGTCTTTTGGTACACTATTCATTATTTCAACACCCTAATTTTGAAAAACCTCCTCCTCCCCCAAGCCCCACGCCGTCACCTCCCTTCTCCCTCAAACTCCATCGAATTTTGTTGGTGATTTCAAGGTTTTTCGTCCCAATCTCGAGTCCTCCGCTCCGGTAACGCGTATTAATCGTAGTTCTTCAGTCAAGGCAAGCTCTATTCTTCCTTTTTCTCACCATTTAAATCATATTATACTGTTTTGAAATGATGTTGCATGAATTGTATACATTATGATACGATCTACGTTTTCTTTTTGAGATCCATGCATGTATCACGATTTTCACCACGCATATGATTATTTCTTGTCATGTTTGGTCATGGACGGTTCGTAAGGCTGGGGTTCAAGCCAAGGTGGTCCGATGGTAGTGGTCCGAGCGTAGGTGGAGGCACGGTCGAGCAAAACCGTGAAGGGGATGGCGGCCTCCAAGTGAGCGGCGCATTTGTAGCACATTTGCACGCCTCGGCCAAACCATGTAGCACATGGTTCAAGCCATGGCTCGGTCTGGAGGGCCGGTCGGAACTGGGGGTGGTCCTGCCGGTGGGGTTCCGACCAATGGCGGCCGAAAAAGGGGGAGCGAAGGGATGGTTTCCGGGTTGCTCGACGACGGCGTTGGCTAGGGTTGTGAGGGTTGGCCGGTTCGGTTGGGTCGGTCCAACTGGACCGGGTTGGGTCAGTCAAGGGTCGGGTCAAATTATTTTAAGTTAGATCCAGGTTATTTTACTTCTGGATCGGGTATTTTTATTTCGAAGCTTAAAGTTTATTTTAAGTGTTTTGGGCCGAATATGTTTAAGTCAACTTTTAAAGTCAAAATTCCCTTTAGTTATGGGCCTAATAAGTTGTATTAAGT
Organism: Dorcoceras hygrometricum; assembly: GCA_001598015.1. Classification (NCBI taxonomy): domain Eukaryota; kingdom Viridiplantae; phylum Streptophyta; class Magnoliopsida; order Lamiales; family Gesneriaceae; genus Dorcoceras; species Dorcoceras hygrometricum. The sequence continues at coordinate 15,957 of KQ993052.1, forward strand.
TTTAAAGTTAGATTTTTAATTTATGGGACTGAAATTTAGCAAATTTTTAATGTCTGATTTCTAAGTTATAGGACCGAGTACTTTTAACAATTTTGAAATGTAATTTTAGTTTAATGGGCCAAGTTGAGTTTTGGGTTAAGTTACATCCTATGATCAGATCTAGGCTTTGGGTTTAGAGTTAGTGGACCAGTCACTTGAACCAGTCCTTGACCGTGGAGAAAAAAATGTAGAAATCCATAAATATATATTTAATTATAAATGCAGTATTTTATGTATATGATTATACATTTGTTTAAAGGAAATTAAATATATATTGATGGGCTAAGCCTTTTAAATTGCATGTTTATGACGTACACGAATCATGAAATCTTTATGAAATGTTAAGGCATGAAAGGAAAGAAAATATTTTCGAGGGATTGAAGTGGTTTTTGGCAAATAATGATGAGCGGAATGGGGATGCCGGGCCCGATGAAACTCTGTTAATGTTATAAGGAGCTTACAGTTCCATGTGTTCACGGCATGGTGAATTGGTAGCACAGAGGTGTGAGGGATCCCGAGGTACAGTCGGGTGAATCGCATCGCCACGTACGTTGGTATTTATGATTGATCAATAGTTAATGTATAATGGCCCACACATCATGGATACGACTCACGTTTTTTATGTTATGTAATGTAATGCCTCATTATGTTATGCTATATGATTATGTACTGTCACGATTGCTTTTGAGCCATGATTTACGACCATTTATGCATGCATGTTTTTTTAAAGTTATTTTACGATATTTATGTGCTTACATGTGATTTTATTATATGTAATTTGTTATTACCAGATAGAGTACGCTGGTCCTTTAGGCTCACTAGATTTAAATGGTGCAGGTGATGCGGCAGTCGATTTTGTCCCGACTGATGGTGAGGACCTCTGATCTTTCGCTGCAGATGCTACCCCATGACACTCAGATGCTTTTATGTAATTTTATTAAACATATTCCGATTTCCGCAACAATTTATTTACTCTGATTTTAAAGTAGAAAGGATGATGATTTGAGATATTTATTTATTTATGTTTTAAAGCGCTGTTGAGAATGATTTTTTGGTTGAATTATAATTTTAGAGAATGTTTATTCCGCATTTTTATTTCGAAAAAATTCTAGTTAGGTTCGTTTCAAGATTTGTTATGATCTACTTGATAAGTTTGCCATCAAAATATTTATTTCTTCCCTTATTTAAATTTCGAAAATCTAAATAGAATTATGAGGATAAAACTGATTTTAAGAAAATGGACTTTGTAAATATTTCATTACTATGAAATTTCTCCAAAGCTTAGGGAATGGCCTCACGATATATTTTATAAAAACCGTTTTTACCTCGGTGTTCCCATCGTCTCCATCCCGACCTCGTAGCACCTGTACTAAAATTCTAAAGAGATACTCATCCTAAAATAATTTAAATAACTAAAATGGCATTATCTATTTAAATATGAGGAAATAACACTAAGGATTGCGATTCTAGATAGGTAAATTTCCTATGTGTTACATGAACTGTGCTAGGCATGTTATTGTCTGAGCTGTTTACATGTTGAGCTGCAGTAGCTATTCTATGTGTGTGCTGGGTAGCCGCGCTGTCTGTGTTGTGTAAGTTGTCGTGCTTTTGGCTGTGAGCTAAGTGCTAAGCTTTGTGTTGCATGATAGTACCTGAGCTGTTCAGTTGTTATGCATGCGTGTGATTCTGAAGCTGTTTTACATATGCTGTATAGCTGTATGTTACAAACTGTTAGCTTTGCATTCACGCATTGGATACTGAGTTCATCCCTTGTATTCCGCATGATGTTCATGATTCTATTGGCATTGCTTACATGCATAGCAAGTTGAGCTCCTCCCTTGTGATCATTTGCTAGTTGTTTGCTGTTGTTTATCCTATGCCTTCGTTAGCCGTTTGTTGTTGAGCTCATCCCTTGTTTCCATATGCTTTTTGGATCTGTTGGTAACAGGAAGCTTCCTGTGAGATGCTTGAGGCCGAGCGGGTAGTTCCTGTGCACCTCCTGAGGCCGAGTGCGTAATTCCCATGCACCTATTCTCCCTACTTTAGTTTCTTTGCCGCTATGAGCCGAGTGGGTAGCTCTCATGCACTCATGAGCTTGGGGCACCAACGGGTTGAGTTGGTCGTTGTGCCTCTGGTACCGTGTGTGAGCCGAGTGGGTAGCTTCCATACACTCACATGCGTTATGGCCACTGCGTTGTTGATTCCAGCAGAATTCCTGCGCTTTGAGCTCCGTTGATCAATGCTGTTTCGATAGCTAGCTGTTTAGCTGTTCTTTGAGCTCCGTTGATCCTTGTTTGGCTGTTGCCTTGAGCTCCGTTGATCATTTCTGTTCGATAGCCAGCTGTTGGGTTGTTTCTTTGAGCTCCGATGTTTCTTGGAACCCCTCATGCTACGACATCATATATTACATGTTTTAGTTGATAGTTGTTGTATGATTGCTCTTCGTACTGAGATTTGACCTCTTTTGTTTTTTCCTTGGGGCTGCCTTGGCCGTGTGTTGGCCATTGCAGGTTTTTCAGGTAGTTCAGCTGGTCCGAGAGTTGAGTCAGCTGGTGGAGCCCCGTGGGTGTTGATTGTCCCAGTTATATATATTGTAGCGCCCCAAAATCCATAGGACCACAATTTTAAACCCTTTTTACTTCAAGGGTCATGTTGATATTTTCAGTTTCAGATTTCAGCTTTAAATTCATTTTAATTGTTTAAAAGGCTGATTTCATATTTCAGACTTGAGACACGACGCGGAAGGTTTCTAGGTAGATTTCGCCTCAAGCACAAGACACGAGCAGATTTCAGATTTTGTTCAAAAATGCTTTCAAATTGAGCAAATTGTTCTCTTCAAAATCCTTTGGCAAAATTCCAAACTTTAAAATATTAGATGGGAGATTTTTACAAATCTTTCAAAAAGGACAAATAGTTGGTAGGAATCTTTCATCCTCTTAAAAACTCTCCTGAGCTCGTCGTGGTGCTAGAGGAGGATTTCTGCAGGAACCAACTGTCTCCGTGTTTCCAGTGTTAAGGCAAGTAAATGCTGATTCTTGCTACACCATTTAAAGCATATATTGTTTTCTTCAGTTTTGTTTGCTTGCCTGTTTAAGCTAAAGATATAGCAATGTTCAAGCATGTTTATGAAAATGAAAGACCGGGTTCATTGTTGTTTTCATGTTTTAAAAAGAATGCTAGTATGTTTTAAATGCAGATTTTGAAGTAAATGTTGTTTTAAAGACATTGAGCACTCAGATTCTAGTTTATCGAAAGGTTATGAAGTCATTCCTCCTAGTGGATGGCGATGTCTGGACTCGACTCTGAGTAATCGGAGATGTTTGTCGAATCGGGATTTTGTTCCGGTTAGATAGGCGGAGCTGGTATCATGGAAGTCGTCGAGATGTTGCAGCACTAGTTCAGTAGCCAATTATGTTTTATCTACTTTAGCGACAAGATTCTATGATCAAATCTGAAATTTCCATGTCGGATCTGAATTTCCTGTCCTATCTGTTTCGTGAGTCAAATCTGTTTTACTCCTAAGACACTATATCTACAGTCACATCTGCTTTCCCGCTAGCGACATCAACCCAGAACTCAAATTTGTTTCACGCTAGCACTACTATTCCATAGTCAAAACTGCTTCGATGCTAGCGATACATTTCTAAAGTCAAATCTGATTACGCTAACAGTACTGTTCCTTTACCACATCTTTTTCTAACGTTAGCGATACTATGGTCGAACCTGTTTCCACGATAAGATCTGTTTTGCATCCGAATACTATTTTCTTTAGCCATATATGTTTTTCACCCCAGCGATAAGTCCCCTGTAGTCTAATCTGATGCTCAATGATATTTCAAATAAAATCGAGTTTTGAAATGAAGTGAACCCCGTAGATTTTCAGATCTGTTTTAAATCAGCTATGAGTTTAAAGGAAGAAAAGATTAGTTTTTAAGGATTTATGGCGTATATAACAGATGATCATAAAGGAAGGGTGAGCAGCTGTCAAGACAGTTGGCCCTTCATAAAAGAAGGGTGAGCAGTCGTCGAGTGTGTCGGTTGCCCCTTCATATAGGGCTTCATGCCATAAAGACTAAATTCAGAAGTAGTTTGATCAAGTTCTATAGGACCTAAGGAGAGCTTCTAAGCCATAAATCACAAGAAAATTATGACAAGATCTGGGTGATTCCCCGATTCTGATTTTACGAAAGATGTTTAAGTTTAAATGTCTTTCTTTAAACTAATTTATGTTAAGATATGAGATGTCTGCCTGCATTAAGTGATTTTGTTATCCTCGGATTTTGCTTGCTGAGCCTCTGGCTCATTAGCTTTTAAATGGTGCAGGTGAGACAGGTCTGGGGAAGACGCGCGGCGGGAGCTGAACCAGATGTGGTGTGTTCTGTTTATCAACGACCGAGGTTTTCCGCTCAGCTATTGTTGTTTTTGATCTTTTGACAAATCTGTATTAGTAACAATCTTGAATTCATATAGAATTCCAGTAGTTGTAATATCGCACATTGAAACTTATATCAAATCTGTTATCCGAATTTATTTCAGCTATTTATACTTGGCGCCAGTTTGTGTTTGCGTTTTGAAATTTTGCTGTGTAAGAAATACAGCTTACACAATTATCATTCAGCCCTTCTTTTCCTTTTATTATTTCTGGTAGAACAATCTGGTAGAGGCAATGGCCAATATTCGAGTAGTAGAGGACCAAGCCAAGATGATCCTCAAGAGAAGTTTCGAAGAAAGAAGCCGAAGGAGTTTATTGGTACTACAGATCCCTTAGTTGCTGAAAGCTAGATAAAGTCGATGGAGGTTATTTTCGAGTACCTCCAGATTCCAGATTTGGATAGGCCCAGGTGCGCTATCTACATGTTGAGGGATGACGCTATGATTTGGGTGGAAGGAGTCAAGATATCTGTAGATTTGGAAAATCTTACTTGGGGAGATTTCAAGCGAGTATTCTTCGAGCAATACTTCACCGCAGACAAGAGGTCTGAGCTGAAGAGGGAATTTATAACTTTGAAACAAGGAAGTATGACCATACAGGAGTATGTGCGGATGTTTGAAAGAGGATGTTATTTTGTGCCTCTTATTGGTAATGACCCAGAGGAGAAGCTGAGACATTTTGTGGAAGGGTTAAAGCTTATGTACAAGATGAATGTTAGGCTATATGTGCCTAAGACTTACAGAGAAGCAGTGGATAGATCCCTGCGTATTGAAAGAGATTGGAAAGATGTGGAAGAAGAGAGGCAACAAAAGAGGCAGGCCTTTCAGCAGAAGGATCAGAGGCCGTTTAAGAAGCAGATTAAGAATCAGCAGAGGCCCCAAGAGCAGAAGCCCCTACCCATCCAACCCATTAGTGCAGTTCCTGCTAGCAACATCAGACCCGTGTGTCCCAAGTGTCAGAGAACTCACCCTGGTCCATGCATACTTGGCCAGAATGTCTGCTTCAGATGTGGTTTGCCAGGGCATATTCTTAAGAATTGCCCAAAGACTAAGCAGCTGGTGACCAGTAGAGCTTTCACGATGATAGCTGAGCAGGCCAAACCAGATTCTACGGTGACTACGGGTAAGATCTTGATTGCTGGGATGCCCTCCATAGCTTTGATAGATTCAGGAGCTACCCATTCTTTTATAGCAACTAAGTTTGCTAAGAAGTTACCCATCAGACTCGACCAATAACTATAGGCTTTTGTGTAACGGTACCATCAGGAGAAGATTTAGTATCCTACGATCTGTTTCAAGATTTAGAACTTAGGCTTCAAGGGCGATCAATTACCACAGATTTGATTATGCTACCGATTCCCGAGTTTGACATGATTCTGGGAATGGATTGGTTGACCAAGTATGGAGTAGTGATTGACTTTAAGTTCCAAACAGTAATGGTTAACCCACCCAGAGGAGACCCATTTACGTTTTAGGCCAATCAGATTTGGAAGATTCCGCGTATTATATCAGCTCTTAAGGCTCAACGTTGTTTGAGGAAAGGAGGGGTAGGATTCTTAGCAAGCCTAACATCCTTAGCTATGATTAG
>KQ993052.1:26294-44778 GCA_001598015.1 Dorcoceras hygrometricum
AGCTTCCTACTGCGGATTACCTGCACTCAATGAAAACTAGTGAGCCAAAGGCTCAGCAGGTAAAATTCTGGAATAGCAAAAGCAAATAGTACAATCGTTCATGAACTAATACGTATTGGAGTCTGAACTTGAACTACGCTTATGAACAACCACGCGTAAACATAAGTATGAAAGCATAAAACATGAATCAATTCTGAAAACATTTTCTTTAAACATTCTTAAGAGCTGCGATTAGAATCACAGTTGTGCTCTTCATTCATTTTCTGGAAAATTATGACAATACTTTAAACATTTGGTCCATTTCGTTTGATCAAACTCCTGATATCAGTCTTAGCACTATGGCTCATGGTTGAAGGGGTATACAGATCCGTCGACCTGTAATCCTAATCCTTCCTGGTTAAAAGGACACATGGTTCGTCAGCCGTGCACTCACCTTTTCATTAGGGACCCTTTTCATTGTCATAACTTAAAACATTTCATAAAATATTGTTCTGCTCTTTCTTTCTCTCGTGAAACTGTTTTCTTTCTTTTGTTCGAGTTACTGGTTTTCGTTTGTCTGATGATGTTCTGGAACTGTAAAGAATTTCCTTATAAAGCGAAGATGAAAACTGAATAATTTAGCTAGTTGAATCTGTCGGATAAGTCGAAAGATTCATTTGAACTTGATTCAGAATTGAAGAAAGAATCAAATTCTGAAATTTCATTATCTTTTGAAGAAAACGAAGAATAAACAGTACCCAGCTGAGATGAACAGTATCCAGCTGAGATGAACATTACCAGTCGCAACGAATAGGAATCAGTCCCAAGACAAGAATCCAGTCGCGAGGTCTTTTAAATAATTATAAAGTGAAACGATGTCGTAGCGCATAAACCAGTCGCTATGAACATTACCAGTCGCAACGAATAGGAATCAGTCGCAAGACAAGAATCCAGTCGCGAGGTCTTTTAAATAATTATAAAGTGAAACGATGTCGTAGCGCATAAACCAGTCGCTACAACCAGTCGCTAAGACAATAAGGCAACTGCTGAAATACTCATCTGCTGGAATATGCATCTGCTGATTTTCAATCAAGAAATACAACTGCTGATTTTATACTTTGAATATTTTCGACGAAGCAATATCAGCAGAGGTATAAGAACCAGCTTTCCTACTTAACATGTAGATAACCATGAACTACGAAGGTTACCTTCCTCTAAAGACTTCGACATATCTTATGAAACTTCTGGAAAAGATCGAATAAGCTACTTGTAAGCTACTTCGATGAACTGAAAACCTCAGGAATTCATTGGAATAACATCACCAAAACATTTTCTAAATTATCCTTGAATCAAAATTACAATAACTCAACTTCTTTCGAAAACAGAGCATGAACTTCTGGTTTTCTTTGAAGAACAGCCGGAGTCATCTTCCTTTTTATTTTAAAAAACAGAGCATGAACTTCTGGTTTTCTTTGAAGAACAGCCGGAGCCATCTTCCTTTTCTTTAAAACCATACATAATCATAAAACAAAATTGAATATATGCTTTCTATTGAGTGAGCAAGAAACAGAGTTTACTTGCCTGGTATCTTTAACACAAGAACAGCAGAAATCCAGTATACTTCTTGCGCCCCGCCTGTTTCCTTTAAAACACTTTAAAAGTATTTTGTTCGGCTTCTTCAGAGCGAGCACCGCTTAATATGATTTGATTTGAAGTAATGATGCATGAAGCAGCTTAAAATCCTATTTATATGAGTTACGATGACTAAGGAAAGAAAATATGTTATATCAATATGCCAAATTCCGAAAGAAGCGTGCTCTGTTTTTAAAACAAAAGATGCGAATGGAAACAGAAAATTTTTAGTTAAATAAAGGATCCACTTGGTTTGCATAAGTTACTAAACATCTACCGTACTTGCATTCTAACATTTGAATATCAATCCATAATAGAATAAAGATTGATCATTGCATAGACAGAAATATTCAAGAATCGAATTGTAATAGCAATGAAATCCCTCAATCTCATATCTTTCTAATTGTGGACTTCTAAATGATCTGGTCGTTACAGATTCATTCAAGGATTTTCGAAGATAGCTGTCCCCTTGACCTTGCTAACAAGAAAGCAGGTTAAGTATGCTTGGACCCCAGAGTGCCAACTCAGCTTTGATAAGTTAAAACAAGCGTTGATAAAAGCCCCCGTGCTAACCATGCCATCTGATCAAGGGAAGTTTGTGATTTATACAGATGCGTCCAAGTTGTGTTTAGGTGATGTACTGATGCAGGACCGTAGAGTAATTTCCTATGCCTCCAAACAACTTAAGGATCATGAGAAGAATTATCCCACCCATGACTTAGAACTGGCAGCTGTAGTTTTAGCCTTGAAGATTTGGAGATATTATCTTTATGGGGAGAAGTGCGAGATATTCACAGATCATAAGAGCCTCAAATACTTTTTCAGCCAGAAGGAACTTAATATGAGGCAGAGGAGATGACTAGAGCTGGTGAAGGATTACGATTGTACAATCAGCTATCACCCAGGAAAGACCAATGTAGTAGCGGATGCTCTAAGTAGGAAATCTATTGGATTAGCCCAACTCAGCGTCCAGAGACCATTGGCATATGACATTGAGAAGTTTGGAATAGAATTGGTGCCCAGTGGTAGTACTATGATCTTGGCAGATCTCATCATACGATCGAATCTGATAGACCAGATCCGAGAGGGACAACTGAAAGATGAGCAACTTCAGAAGTGGGTTAAGCAAGATAGAGAGGAGTTAGTAGTCTTTACTTTTCAGAAGAAAGAGTAGTCAGATTTCAGGGCCGGATGTGGGTTCCCCAAGTAGACACCCTGAGATCAGATCTGATGGCAGAGGCCCATTCAGCCCCCTACTAGATGCATCCGTGGATTAATAAGATGTATAAGGATCTTCAGAAGCTGTATTGGTGGCCGGGAATGAAGAGAGATATATCCAGATTTGTCTCTGAATGTTTGACATGCCAATTGGTGAAATCTGAACACCAAAGACCAGCAGGAATGCTGAAGACCCTGCCTATTCCAGAATGGAAATGGGAGTGCATAGCTATGGATTTTGTAGTTGGATTAAGCAAGACTGTTCAAAGATATAATTCCCTTTGGGTTATAGTAGACAGACTCACTAAGTCAGCTCACTTCTTACCAGTCAAAACAACATACGATGTGAGCAGATATGCAGATCTTTATGTGAAGGAAATAGTGAGGCTGCATGGTGTTCCCGTTTTGATAGTATCTTATAGAGATCCAAAGTTTACGTCAGCTTTCTGGAAGAGTTTGCATAGAGATTTGGGTATGAAGTTGACTTTTAGCACAGCATTTCACACTCAGACAGATGGTCAATCAGAAAGGATGATTCAGATTTTAGAATATTTTCCCAGAGCTTGTATTGTGGATTTTTCAAAGAGCTGGGATTTAAAGCTACCGTTGGTAGAATTTGCGTATAACAACAGTTTCCAATATTCTATCCAGATGGCCCCATACGAAGCTCTCCATGGTCGCAAATATAGAACGTCTCTTCACTGGATGAGGAATAAGAGCGAGCTGGTTTAGGACCAGATGTGGTAGAGCAAATAGTTGCGGCTGTTAGGAAGATTAGAGAGCGGATGAGAGCTGCTCAGAGCAGACAAAAGAGTTATGCAGACAATAGACGTCGAGAGCTGAGTTTTGAGGTTGGTGACCATGTGTTCTTGAGAGTAGCTCCGATGAAGGGAGTAATGCGTTTTGGGAAGAAGGGAAAGCTGAATCCCAGATATATTGGGCCTTATGAGATCCAGTTGAACGAGTAGGGACGTTGGCTTATCGTTTAGCATTGCCATCGCATCTGTCCGTAGTGCATAGTGTTTTCCATGTATCAGCTTTGAGGAAGTATATTCCCAACCCGTCGCACGTATTGACCCATGAGCCAATTCAGTTAGCACCAGATCTGAGTTACGAAGAGAGACCGAGAGAATTATTCTTCGAGAGATTAGGAAGTTAAGAAACCGTAGTATATCTATGGTTAAGGTGCAATGGTCTAACCAAACAGAACGAGAAGCTACGTGGGAGACTGAAGCTGATATGCATAGTCTTTACCCAGATTTGTTTGGTAAGTAAATTTCGAGGACGAAATTTCCATAAGGAGGGTAGAGTTGTAGCGCCCCAAAATACATAGGACCACAATTTTAAACCCTTTTTACTTTAAGGGTCATGTTGATATTTTCAGTTTTAGATTTCAGCTTTAAATTCATTTTAATTGTTTAAGCAGCTGATTTCAGATTTCAGACATGAGACACAACGCGGAAGGTTTCTAGGCAGATTTCGCCTCAAGCATAAGACACGAGCAGATTTTAGATTTTGTTCGAAAATGCTTTCAAATTGAGCAAATTGTTCTCTTCAAAATCCTTTGGCAAAATTCCAAATTTAAAACAGTAGATGGGAGCTTTTTACAAATCTTTCAAAAAGGACAAAAAGTTAGTAGGAGATCCCATGCGTACTCGAGTATGTTTACCTGCTACCAATCATGCTCCCTTATATGATTGTCTACGGGAATATAGAACTCATTTTTACTTGCAAAGAAATTTCTTTTGTTCTCTGTTTAAGCTAAAGATATAGCAATTTTCAAGAATGTTCATGAAAATGAAAGATTGGGTTCATTGTTGTTTTCCTATTTTAAAAAGAATGCCAGTATGTTTTAAATGCAGATTTTGAAGTAGATGTTGTTTTAAAAACATTGAGCACTCAGATTCTAGTTTATCGAAAGGTTATGAAGTCCTTCCTCCTGGTGGATGGCGATGTCTGGACTCGACTCCGAGTAATCGGCGATGCTGGTCGAATCGGGATTTTGTTCCGGTTAGATAGGCGGAGTTGGTATCATGGAAGTCGTCGAGATGTTGCAGCACTAGTTCAGTAGCCAATTCTGTTTTCTCTACGCTAGCGACAAGATTCTATGATCAAATCTGAAATTTCCATGTCGGATCTGAATTTCCTGTCCTATCTGTTTCGTGAGTCAAATCTGTTTTACTCCTAAGACACTATTTCTACAGTCACATCTGCTTTCCTGCTAGCGACATCAACCCAGAACTCAAATCTGTTTCACGCTAGCACTACTATTCCATAGTCAAAACTGCTTCGATGCTAGCGATACATTTCTAAAGTCAAATCTGATTACGCTAACGGTACTGTTCCTTTACCAAATCTGTTTTTAACATTCGCGATACTATGGTTGAACCTGTTCTATTTTGCATCCGAATACTATTTTCGTTAGCCATATATGTTTTTCACCCCAGCGATAAGTCCCCAGTAGTCTAATCTGATGCTCAGTGAGATTTCAAAGAAAATCGAGTTTTGAAATGAAGTGAACCCCGGAGATTTTCAGATCTGTTTTAAATCAGCTATGAGTTTAAAGGAAGAAAAGTTTAGTTTTAAAGGATTTATGGCGTAGATAACAGACGGTCATAAAGGAAGGGTGAGCAGCTGTCAAGACATTTGCGCCTTCATAAAGGAACGGTGAGCAGTCGTCGAGTGTGTCGGTTGCCCCTTCATATAGGGCTTCATGCCATAAAGACTGAATTCAGAAGTAGTTTGATCAAGTGCTAAAGGACCTAAGGAGAGCTTCTAAGCCATAAATCACAAGAAAATTATGACAAGATCTGGGTGATTCCCCGATTCTGATTTTACGAAAGATGTTTAAGTTTAAATGACTTCCTTTAAACTAAGTTATGTTAAGATATGAGATGTCTGCCTGCACTAAGTGATTTTGTTATCCTCAGATTTTGCTTGCTGAGCCTCTAGGCTCATTAGCTTTTAAATGGTGCAGGTGAGACAGGTCTGAGGCAGACGCGCGACGGGAGCTGAACTGTGGTGTGTTCTGTTTATCAACGGCCGATGTTTTCCATGCAGCTGTTGTTTCTTTGATCTTTTGACAAATCTTTATTAGATCCATTACAACAATGTTGAATTCATATAGAATTCCAGTAGTTGTAATATCGCACATTGAAACTTATATCAAATCTGTTATCCGAATTTATTTCAGCTATTTATATTTGGCGCCAATTTGTGTTTGCGTTTCGAAAATTTTCAGCCCTTCTTTACCTTTTATTATTTCATTTAACCCAAATCCGTTGACACCCATGGGCGTGGGCATCACATATATGGTGTATCAAGTCATTGCCAGGGGATGACCTGTGTAGTTGTTATTTATTGATTCGATTTGAGACCGTATGCATATATATATATATATATATTTCTGTGGTGGATACTTTTGCTGTTGAGTTTCAGTATTGGACTTTTGATCCAAAGTCTATATTTGAGAATGCGCGTACTTTAAATCATATATTTTCAGTCAGACCAAATGAAAATTTTAACCACTTTTTAAGCTTCCGTATTTTTGCGTAATTGTGTGCTTAATATCTGATTAAGAACAACGGACCTGACAATAATAATTTTACAACGTCGCAGGATTTGCATTACTTATACTCAAATTTTTTATATTATTTTTAGAAAAAACCGATATAAATGTATCTAATATTAACCATTTTAGGATTTCAAATTTTTTTTTATATTATTTTTTAAAAAAACTGATCTACATGTAGGGGTGGGAAAAATATCGAAAATATCGGTATACCGTGCTTATCGAACCGAATTTTACCTAAAATACCGCAAAATTCGGTATTACCGAAATTTTCGGTATGGTATGATACCGTACCGATAATTTCGGTAACGATATCGGTATAAATTTAAAAATTTTCGGTATTTTCGGTATATCGAAATACCGATACATATATATTAATATATGTTTCGATATACATATAAATTTCGGTATACATGTATATTTCGGTATATACCGAAATATCGATACATAATTTCGGTAAAATCGGTAATTCCGTAAATCGGTACGGTATCGGTATCAATTTTTGAATATCGCATTTTTCGGTACACCGAAAAACGGTATGGTATCAGTATTATTTTTTTCAATACCGAAATTTTCGATACGATACTGTATGATTTGAAAAATTCGGTATATGATATCGAACCAACCTTATCTACATGTATCTAATATGAACCATTTCGTGTTTAGGAAATATAAAAACCAAAAATTAATTATAATAATGATGATTGATTGCTGCCGATACTTCTGTTCAAAACGCACTCACAAATTGTGCATCTGAGTTCTTAAATATTGTTGAATCTGACCCTGAAAAAGTCAGATAGAACATATAATTAGAGAGAGAGAGAGAGAGATATGGCGTCTACCAGGAGAGTTGGCGTGGCCGTGGATTTCTCGCCGTGCAGCAGGAAAGCTCTGCAGTGGGCTGTTGATAACATTGCTCGCAGCGGCGATCACCTGATTCTTGTCACCGTTCAGCCCGAGGGCAACTATGAAGAAGGAGAGATGCAGCTCTGGGAGACCACTGGTTCCCGTATGATATTGTTATCCCTGTTCCTTCCTCTGTGTATGGATATGGATATTTGGTGGGTTGCTTTAGAATCAGTGACCGAATACAGAATCTGATATTGGACGTCTATTGTTTTTCCTTTATCTGATTAATTTCCCTTTGAGAATTTTTGCTGGAACAAGACTAGGAATGCTATTTTTGGTTTACCTTTTCTTGATACTCCTGGAAAAATCTTCTAAATAAATTATGTTGTTCTTCATTTTTATGATAAGATAATTCTCCCAGGAGTTATTTCTTAATTTGATTCTTGTCTTGATTGCACGACGAATGAGGGGTAAATTGTTTGCAGTCATGTTCACCAAAATTAGAAGCTTATTGCACTGTGTCGAAATTTGGTGGTGTTAATGCTGCCTTTTCTTTATAGGTGGTGTTAATGCAGCCTTTTCTTTTTTCAACCAAATCTTATATTCAATGACTCAAAACTTGTACCTTTTTGTTATAATTCACTTGTAAAATGGTAAAAGGATCTATCTTGTGTGTCCATGTGAAACAACTGATCTATTTTCATAATCTCGTTAGCTCTGATTCCTTTGTGCGACTTTTCGGAACCTGCTTTGATGAAGAAATATGGGGTTACGCCTGACCCCGAGTCGTTGGATATTCTCTCCACCGCATCAAGGCAGAAAGAGGTGAATTTCATGTTGTATTCCCAGCTTTGAATTTCAAGAAAAACTTTAACCATTTTTTGTGTCCATTTGAATTCAGATCACCGTGCTCTTGAAAATCTTCTGGGGAGATGCTCGAGATAAGATATTGGAATCCATCGATCACATTCCCCTTGATTGCCTGGTTGTTGGGAATCGAGGGCTTGGCAAAATCAAAAGGTTTTGTTTCATGCTATATCATTCCAGTTGTTTCAAGATTCCCATTTTTCGTTTCTCGACCTGTAGACTACCCCATCGAGGACCCTTTTTGTTCCATATTTCATATGTGTTGGTCATAGTTCATAATGGTTTGATCTCACAACATTATTCTGCAGGGTTATAATGGGAAGTGTGAGCAACTTCTTAGTGAACAATGCCCCTTGTCCTGTCACTGTAGTGAAGAGCCATGACTAAACGCGACTCGTGTCTGGTGCAGCGTCCTCGTGTTGTTCTCTGAGTTTTCCTGTATTCCATTTGCCGTGAAGTTAGTTTCGAGTGGAGGAAGCTAATTCAATTTATGTAGTGTGTGTTTCCTGTACTATGACGGGGGGATATCAGAATAATTTGCATTGCCATTGCCTCGTCTGCACAAGTACATGGAAGGCCTTTGAGCCTGTATGCTTTGTTTGTTATTCAATAAAAGTAGCTGTATTCCAATTGCTGTGATATGTCAAGTGAGATAAGATATTGATATTCGACGTTAAAAGAGCATAAAAGGAACAACAAATTTTTTTCTCCCCGTTTCATATAGTTAGGCTACATTTCTAGTTTCAAAATTTTCAATTATAGTTCACTTTTCATATTAGTATTAGTTTCTACTAATCTATATTATTTAAATTATTTATTTAATAAGGGTAGAAGAAAAATTATTCTAGATTTTCAATTCCCTACAGTTTACATTACTTTTACAAATGTGTTTTTTATTTTATATTATTTTTAAAAAAACCCTGAACAAAACTAAACTGTAGGGAATTGCAAATTTTTGTAGGGAATTGCAAATTTTTGTAATCCGGAGTTTCAAACTCCGGATTCTGACGGTACTACAATGGAAATCGAAAATTTGCTACTAATTTGTTTTAATATCCTGAATACGTGTTTATAATCACGGATTCTGACAATTTTTGTTTTTTAATATCATGGATTTAGAATCCGTAATACCAAACTCCGGATTCAATTAATAGATTTTTGCCTATCAATAGCCTCGATTCGTTGTTTGGAAATACACACGGATTTCGTTGCATTCTTTCCTTCGCAGCTCTTTCTTTCCTTCGTAGTGCATTCTTTCCTTCGTAGTGCATTTTTTTCATTGATTTTATTCTCCTTGATTACTTAATTCCTCCATCTAATGCTGAATTAATTCATTCGATTTAAGCACGCTTGGTTCACTCATTCGGTTCAACGTATATTTATATTCCTTGTGTTTTAAGCAATTAAAGGACAGGTAATTAATATATTTAATGTAATATTTTCTTCATCCTTGATTGTTATTGTCATGTATATTTTATATTTATTTTATATATGTTTTCAGGTTATAATTGAAGTCGTTGTTCCAAATCACTTCGTCTCAACGATAACAAGGTAACTACTGTGCATATTTGTTGGGATCGTAAAAGGCCAACAAACAACAGATTACGTGCATTTAAAATCTATTTGAAAAAACAGCACGCAATATCTAGGCAGCAGATCGCGCGTAAGCTGGCCAGCTAGGAGCAGCGCTGCGACCTGGTGCAGATCGCGTTCGATCTGGTCTGTTAAAACTTGAGCTGCAATAGCTCTGGTTCTTGAAAGGTTTGTGCACCTAGAATTAGATCAAGTAAGATATAAAATCATGCGGAAACAACTTGAACTACCCTCTGAAAATCGAAAGCTATTTTAGATAGGTTTAAAGATATGTATGCAATGCAGAAAGCTGTAAATAAATGTACACTACAATTTGTTTATGGAAGTTCGGAGCTGAAACTCCTACGTATCCCATTCTTCCACACAGGAAGGTTCCACTAGAAGATTTGATCTTACACCTCGTGTACAGACCCGATCCGACAGTCCTGCGAGAACTCCTAGCCACAAATGCATTCCAGCTCGCAGGCTGTGTGTCTAACTAACGCTTCTTTTACGTCTCAGTGAAAAAGACTACAACAGGAACATGATTAACGTCACTGTTCCAAGACTTCAAGAAAATTGGTTTTTTTGTGGTTTTGATTCACTCAGCTAATCTAATCAGCTCACTCCTAGCCACAAATGCATTCCAGCTCGCAGGCTGTGTGTCTAACTAACACTTCTTTTACGTCTCAGTGAAAAAGACTACAACAGGAACATGATTAACGTCACTGTTCCAAGACTTCAAGAAAATTGGTTTTTTTGTGGTTTTGATTCACTCAGCTAATCTAATCAGCTCTCTCTTTCATATATGTGGGTGAATCGTGCGTGAGAATTATACAGTGTAAGCTCACTCTCAAATATATTCTCACACACTGGGAAGTGCTTATCTCTGAGCTGATATCTCGATGTCTTCCTAGGGTTGTGCTGTCGAATATGAATATCTCATTGAAGCTCTCGGCCTGTGCACCAGCTCACACCTGGGCGCTGACCATCTTGTACACCAGCTGTCACCTGAGTGTGCAAACTTTTGACTATACACATCTTTCTGTATTCTGTTTTGTGTCTTTCTGCACTTGTGTTCATTTTTGCTCAGTCCATTCTGCTCTCTCCTGTTGTGCAGTACATTCTTGCTGTATATAAAGCCTCTTGTTCAATTCTATCCATTGGACACAAAAGTTGTACCGTTGTAAAGTTCTGACAATGTTGTACCTTGTGTCATTTATCATTTAATGCAATTGCAGGCTTTGTTGACTTTGAGGTCTCTTTATTAAATTCTCTGCAACCATTGATGACTTTGAGCCCTTGAATCTTGTACCTGATGTGGACATGACGAAACAAATCAGTTTGAACTAATGCAGTACAATCTCCACAAGACTTTGTATTCGAAATCTTCTTTGATCTGCTCTAATATGATCGGATCTGCCTGTTCTGTTCTGAGTTATTCTGTGATATGCTCTTGTTCACTATCTGCTCTATTCTAAACTAAACTGATTCTGTCCTGATCTATCAGCTTATCCCTAAGCTGGTTTCTTCTTTGATTATGTGTATTTGCTTGTGATCTTCCTCCACAACGGTATTCAAGAGTACACTTGACAAATCTTGCACCAGTGATTATATCCCTTCTTCTTTGGATTATCTTCATTCATCCGTTCTTCATCTGATCTGATTCTGCGCTTGAACACTGGACCTCTATACTCCAGAGCTGATTTTCCTCTGCTGTACCAGCTTGGGCGTCCCTCATTGTTCCAGCTTGGATATCCTCTAAACAGCTTATAGCTCTCGTCGAATCTATTTTGCAATAGTATCCTCATCCAGCTCACTTTCATCTGCTATAGTACTAATCCGGTTCCCTGCCGATCTGCTATAGTACTTTTCTTCTTATCTAATCCATCTCGTGACTATCTCTGTACATCTTGGACTTATGGAGACTGATCGAGTATAACATGCTCTTGGATTTCTTCTTCTATAGCAACATAATCCTTCCTCATCTTCATCTTCATCTTCATCTTTCACATCATCCACAATAAACCCATACGAGATGGTTTGTACTTCACCAGCTTGCTTCTAAGCTGTTCTGATTATGACGAGGCTGCACAGTTGATTAAGCTGTTAGAAACATACAAAAATGTTTTGTGTTGATCAAAATTCAGATGTGATCTGTGTGAAAACCCAAAAATTTAGTTTCAGGAAAAAAAAAAAAAAAAAATTCACCTGCTGGTCGAAATTCAGCAGCGACGCGATTCAGCAGTTGGCCATTCAGCGACGCAAATTCAGCAGCGATGCAGATTCAGTAGTTGGCCATTCAGCGGCGCAAAGTCAGCAGCGACGCAATTCAGCAGTTGGCCATTCAGCGGCGCAAAGTCAGCAGCGACGCAATTCAGCAGTTGGCCATTCAGCGGCGCAAAGTCAGCAGCGACGCAATTCAGCAGTTGGCCATTCAGCGGCGCAAAGTCAGCAGCGACGCAATTCAGCAGTTGGCCATTCAGCGGCGCAAAGTCAGCAGCCACGCAATTCAACAGTTGGTCATTCAGCGACGCAAATTCAGCAGCGACGCAAATTCAGCAGTTGGCCATTCAGCGACGCAAATTCAGCAGCGACGCAAATTCAGCAGTTGGCCATTCAGCGACGCAAATTCAGCAGCGACGCAAATTCAGCAGTTGGCCATTCAGCGACGCAAATTCAGCAGCGACGCAAATTCAGCAGTTGGTATGTATATATATATTATTCTGTCGAAAGTTCAGTTTCTTTTTTGTCTACTGTTCGAGCACCTTTCTGTTCAAATCTCTGTTTCGTGTCAAACTCCGTTCGCACTGATTTTTGCTTTCGTTATATGGGTCTACGAAATATTTCGGCTTTCTGGGTTACTGTGTGTAACTAATGGCCTCGACCCCTTAGAGGAGTAAAACTTAGGGACTGATCAGTAAACCATAGATACGATTCTGTCGTTATATGGGTTTACGGAATATTTCGGATTTCTGGGTTACTTGGTGTAACTAATGGCCTCGACCCCTTAGAGGAGCAATACTTAGGGACTGATCAGTAAACCATAGACACGAAGTTATTATCAGTGCCGTTCTGTTATGTTCTGTCATGATCCGTCATGTTTCGACATGCTCTGTTATGCTCCGTTATGCTCCGTTATTTTCTGTCATGCTCTGTTACGCTCTGTTCCGAATTTGTTAAATATTGTATATATATTTGTTGGTTGCTCGAATGGTATCCCCCACTTGCTGAGTGTTTTTCCAAACACTCACCCCTTACTTCTCAACCCAGATAAGAATGAAGAGCAGGCAGAAGAAGAAGAGCAAGAAAAATTCTGGGGCTGGTGAAGATTTAGATTTTTGTTTCATTATGTATTTTTCGCTTCCGCATTCCGTTATTTAAATTTTTTTTTTCCGATGTAAAAACGTTATTACTTTGGATATGTAATAGACTGGTTTGAGCTATGCTTTGATGGCTTAATGTTTTACAATTTTTAAATTGTTTAATATTGCCGATGTCATGAGTCTCGGTCTCGGGACGTGACATTTTAGTGGTATCAGAGCTCACCAGGTTCATAATCCAGTTGGGAAACCAAATCGGTTAGTATCTTCTGTTTATGGATTAACCTCACGACTTTGTATTTTTGGAATTATCCTCAGACTTTAGGAATGGCCCCCTCTGCTCCTCGTACTCGTGCTACGGCTGCCCTCCGCATGAAACAAATCTCCCTTGATAACCAAGACCTCACAATTAGGCGCCTTAGAGCCCAGTTAGCCACTGAGAGACGAGGATTAGCCGCCACGAAGAAGGAACTTAAGGAAACGCAAGTAGCCTTAGAAGCCTCACATAAGGTCATTACCAGACTGGCTGAAAAATCCATCTCGTGACTATCTCTGTACATCTTGGACTTATGGATACTGATCGAGTATAACATGCTCTTGGATTTCTTCTTCTATAGCAACATAATCCTTCCTCATCTTCATCTTTCACATCATCCACAATAAACCCATCCGAGATGGTTTGTACTTCACCAGCTTGCTTCTAAGCTGTTCTGATTATGACGAGGCTGCACAGTTGATTAAGCTGTTAGAAACATACAAAAATGTTTTGTGTTGATCAAAATTCAGATGTGATCTGTTTTACAGATCCAAAAATATTTGATTATTTTATGGTAATGAATCATTTTGCTATTATCCCATTTATGTAATGATTTAGATTTGCAATATAAAATCATATGTTAGTCCCGTTGCACGGGGTACCAGATCGCAAATGCGCTCTGATACCAATTTTTGGGATCGAATTTCGCCTGGCGTCCGTGAGCTCTGTCACAACTCACGTAGGCTCTCACATAGCCTAAACACCAAACCCGTAAGTTACGTGCATTTTAAAATTTACAAGTTGAAAAATAGCACATAATCAATCTACCAGATCTCGCTAAGCTGATACCAGCTCCGAGCGCTGCTCCGTGCTGGTCGTGCGATCTGGTCTGTTAAATCTCGAGCTGCAATAGCTCATGTTCTTGATAATGAGCACGAGAGACAGATTGTGTATGAAAGTTCGGAGCTCAATCTCCTACGTCTTCCCTTCTTCCGCAATCGGGAAGGATTCACTAGAAGAATTTGATTGCAGCGACCTCGCTACAACCCACTCCTACGACCAGCAGCACAAGAACTCATAGCAACCACTGCACACCAGCCCGCAAGCTGCGTGTGTCTGACTCACTTCTTTACTGCCTCAGTGAGAAAGGCTACAGACACTTCTTTAACGTCTCAGTGCGAAAGACAACAATGATTGTTTGTGATTGTGATTCACTCACTAATCTATACAGCTCATTTCTCAAAACTGTGAGTGAATCGTGTGTGAGAAATTACTGTTTAAGCTCTCTCTCAAATGTATTCTCACACACTGGGAAGTGCTTCTTCGAAACTGATAACTCATTTTCTTTCCATTTCTTTTCTTTCTGTTTTTCTCTGTCGTTGCATGTGTGTCTCACTTTCTTCATCTTGCTGTCTTCCGATATGTATATATCCTCTTATGCAAAGTATATCCGTTAGACAGAAGTTCCTAGCCGTTGAAAAGGCTTCTGAAAAGTTCTGAAAATATTGTACCTTGTGTCCTTTGCATTTGCAGGCTTTATATACTTTGAGCTCTCTTCATTAATTGCGTCGCAGCCTTTTCTGAATTTTAGCCCTGTGAATCTGTACCTGATTTGAACAGGACGAAGAAAATCAGTTTGAACAACGTTAATTCAATCTTCACAAATATTTGTGTTCAAACTATTTTGCTCTGAGCTGGTCTCTGTTCTCTGAGCTGGTTGCTGAAATCTGGGCTCTGGTCTCTGTTCTCTGAACTGCTCTATGCTGCATTTGCTCTGTACTTGGATGTCTACTGCTAGATTAGTTCGGGCGTCCCCTTACTTTTCCAGCTTAGACATGTGAACGACATCAGCGTACTGTTCCAGCTTGCGTCTGATCTGGTCAAGTTTGCATCTTTATGTTTCAGCTCCACACTGTGCACTTAAGTTAAATCATTAGTAAAAAGCAGCATGTTTTTGTGTTAATCAAAATTAAGATTCTGATCTGTAAAAACAGACCCAACACCATATTTTTGTTAATGTAAACATTTAACTTAATCGGTGGTATATTTTGGCTTTTGTGCATTACATGTCTTTTGTTGGATAAATTAAAGTACATAATTAATATTGACACATGTAAAAGATTTTATATATACAGTTTTTAGCAATATAAATTAGCATAAAAAATCAATTATGTTTAGCCGACAATATATTTTACCATCACAACCATTGAAATATGTTGTATAGATGGAGTTATTAATGTAAAGTTAGAAGGATTGGTAATTATAGCATTATTTTCGTTAATAATTTTCGTCATTAAGTAATTATGAATTATGTTTTAGCTAAAATAACCAAACAAATTGACTAATATTGTTTGAGTTTTAATTGTCACTCACTTCAAAATATTTGAATTATATCGTATTATAGTATTATTTTTAAAATATACATTTTTTAGAGTTAAAATTATAATATATTTTTTATTAATTGTACACTATATTTTATGGTATTAAATTTAAATTGTGTTGGATCTATGTTTACAGATCAGAATCTTAATTTGATTAACACAAAATCTCCTATTATCCAAATAACGATTTAAGATTGATGTGCAGTCACAGAGCAACATAGAAGATATCCAAGCTGGTTAAGGACAAATCAGCTCGGATAGAAGAAGACCAGATCAGGGACGAAAGTCAAGCTGGATGCTTACGAGAGATGGGTTTATTGTGGAAGCTGATGATGAAGATGGATATGAGGAAGAATCTGTGAGAAGTTTGACGAGCTCGAGGTGAACCCTGAAGAAGAATAAGAAGAAGAAGAAGAAGAAGAAGAAGAAGAAGAAGAAGAAGAATAAAATACAAGAGCAGGGTGTACTCGATCAGTTTCCATAGGTCCAAGCTTGATAAATACCGAAGCAGATCAGATTGGACGAGAGCTTCATGCTATTATGGAGATGTCAAAGCTGGATCAGTAAGGGTACACCTAAGTTTGTGCGGCAGAAGACATCTAATCTGGAACAGTGAGGGGATTCCTAAGCTGGTACAGCAAAGGAAAAGCAACTCAGGAGATTAACAGCTCGGATCAATGATCAAGCGCATATTAAAGATCTAGTGAAAGATGAATCAGAGGAGATGTGATCCAAAGAAGATATAATCACTGGTGCAAGATATGTCCAGTGCAAAGGATCACATGCTGCTCGATACCAAAGAATCATGGAGGAAGATTGCTGTAGTGAGAGAATAAACCAGCTGGGAAACAAGCTTAGGGCCAAATGTTCAAGAGCAGACAAGAGCATGAAAGAACAGAACAAGAGCAGCTAAGTACAAGAACAGTACAAGAGCAGATAAGAAGTGCAGCTTAGAGAAGAAGCACAGATCATCTCAAGAGCATCTTAAATATGAAAAGCAACCAGCTGGGAGGACACCAGCTGATTGACCAGATTTGGACAGACCAACTCAGACAAACAAAGAATTTTGAACACAAGTATACGATGACTGAATTATATTGTTCAAACTGATTTGTTTCGTCCTGTCCACATCAAGTACAATACGAACAGAGCTCAAAGTTATCAAAGGCTGCAGAAGCACCGATGAAAAGAGCTCAAGTCAAATAAAGCCTGCAACGCATTTAATGCTAAAAAAAACAAGGTACAACTCTATCCGAAGCCTTTACAACGGCTACAAATTTGTGTCCAACGGATCTAACAGATCAGAGGCTTTATATCAAGATCATCAGCACAAGCTGAAGTAGAGAGCGCAGATAGCATGCTAGAGGAGAGATGCTCTTGACGAGAAGAATAGAGAAAAATAGAAAACCAAGAGCAGTGCTTAGTCGAAAGCTTGCACACTCATGGTGTGCAAAGCTGGTTTTGTTCCCAGGTGTGAGCTGGTACAGAAACCGTGAGCTTCAAAGAGAAATCTTATTCGACGACACAACCCTGGGAAGACATCGAGAGATCAGCTCAGAGAGGAGCACTTCCCAGTGTGTGAGAGTACAATAGAGAGAGTGAGCAAATATTGTAAAACTCTCACGCACGATTCACTCGCAGATTCCTATGATGAACTGATTAGGTTCTGTGGATGAATCAAAACTACAATATATTCATCTCCCTTGTAGTTTTGGACAGAAACAGTTAAAAAAGTCTTGTAGTCTTTCTCACTAAGACGTAAAAGAAGTGTTGTTAGACGCACAGCTTGCGGGCCGGTGTGCATAGGTGGCTAGTGTTAGAGTAGGTGCCCAACTAGCCAACTTGTGTCCTGTGGGTTCTTGTAGACTCTATGTAAAACGATCATTATTTATGAAATTTGCATTCTTTTATGGCATTCTTTATCTTCATTATTATGATTACAGCAGATGTGCTGTAACCATCAAAGTCTTCTAGTGGAGCCTTCCGAGGAGGAAGAAGGGGAGATGTAGGACATTGAGGTCCGAACTTCCAGAAACAAATCATTGCGTATCGTATTCCTTTAAGCTTTCAGCACTTGTATATTTTCTTTAGCATTCTAGCATACAGTTAGCACACAATCACTTGCACAGTTTCGAACAGATTTATGTTGCACATAAATCTGTTTGAATTGTTTTAAAATATTAGGATTCAGTTCTGGTATTTTCCGCATGATTTTTAAATCATACCAGATCTGTCTCCGGTGCTCTTGTGATTTTAGATGTTCAAGAACATTGAGCTATTGCAGCTCCGTATCAGCAGCGCAATTTTTTTTAATGAGCGCTTTAACAACGGCTGCTGATCCTTTTGATCCTATTTTCGGACCAACAATTGGTATCAGAGCAGGTTGTTCTTGAACGAGCACTGATTTTAAAACACATGTGCTATGTTTTTAATGTTGTTAACTGTTTTGAGAAGCTTAGTTTATGAAGGCCAGATGTTGTTTTAATATAGAACCAGTTTTTCGCTTGATGAACTGTCGGGATGCGCGAGTCTCGGGCAGATGCCAAGCTTCTATTTTCGTTGTGCTGTAAGATCACTTGGAGCGAGGCTCAGTGACAAGCACATGGGGCGAGATAGAAGAAGGAAAAATCTGAGCTTTTATCTGTACTGGTTCTTCATATATTTAAGTAACTCAGTAGCACTTGGTATTTGAAACAATATTTCGATGCTCTGATTTGTTTAAAAATGTTCTGTTTTGCGGTATTTCCAGTCATGCTCAAAATTTTGTTTTCAATTGATTTGAGCTCATGTTACAAAAGACAGGGAGAGTGGCGTCACTGTCGTTTATAATTTTGAG
>KQ993052.1:60252-85791 GCA_001598015.1 Dorcoceras hygrometricum
GGCCCCCCCCCCCCCCTCCCACCCGCCGCCGGCCGGCCGCCGCCTTGCGCCGCCCCTTGCCGCCGCCATGTGCTGCCTTCTACGTGATCGGACTTGTTTCGATCACCGCGACGAGAAGTTTCCGTCCGTGCTAGAATCCGTCAGATCTTCTAGTGCAGATTTACGGAGGAATCTTGATTCCGGTCGTGGACCTGATTGACGATCTACCGTCGCCTACCGTTTGAAGTGCCTATTTCCTCGTGAGGCTGGTCGGAGCAAGGTGCCTAGACGCCAGCAAGGTAACGATTCAAACATCCTATGCATGGATTATAGAATTTTTATTGATGTATTTAACGTATCACGGGGCAAATTTTAAACTTCCACTACGCCCCCGGGAAATGGGATCCAGATCCGCCATTGTATTCCAAAAAGTTGGTGACTTGCCTCCCCCTGTGGTGCGAATGGATGTTGTTATAGCGAGGTTTCAACGGATGAACCCTCCAATTTTTAATGGTGACAAGTCCAGTGAGGATGCAGACTCGTGGCTCCGGAACATTATTGGTCTTTTCGATCGGGTTCAATATGATGATGATCTTCGACTGAGTTTGGTGACCCTCTTGCTTAGGAAGGCGGCAGAGCACTGGTGAAGAGGCGCTTCGAGTACCTTGTATGGATGTTGTTATAGCGAGGTTTCAACGGATGAACCCTCCAATTTTTAATGGTGACAAGTCCAGTGAGGATGCAGACTCGTGGCTCCGGAACATTATTGGTCTTTTCGATCGGGTTCAATATGATGATGATCTTCGACTGAGTTTGGTGACCCTCTTGCTTAGGAAGGCGGCAGAGCACTGGTGAAGAGGCGCTTCGAGTACCTTGTTGGAGACCGGTGTTGGGATCTCTTGGGGCAGTTTTTGCGAGACCTTTCGGCAGGAGTATGTACCCGAGTCTTATTGAACGCCCGGGAGTGGGAGTTCGATCATCTGGAGCAGGGCTCTATGACGGTGAGGGAGTATGCGCGTACGTTCTCTTCTTTGTTGGAATACGTTCCCCATGTTTCTGGCCGGGAGAGGGCCAAGCGGACTAGATTTCTTGAGGGCTTGAATGAAGAGTTGTATCAGATGGTGATGACCAGCAAACCCAAGACGTATGCGGAGGCAGTGGATAGTGCCATCGACATTGAGGAGGGTTTGCATAGCTGTCGTGCTCGTAGGCAGCAGGTGGCTCAGGGTGGTCGTCCCACTGGTCAGGGAGCACAGTCTTCTCAATCCTCCCAGTCAGCCCATCAGCCCCAGCAGCAGTAGCAGCCACAGGTGGCACAGCAGTCTGGCCGTCAGAGGTTCCGACCCCGCGGTCAGCAGTTAAAGAAGAAGTCGGGTTCTGGCTCTTCTGGTTCGAGAAGCTCGAGTAGCAGTGGTTCTTGGGCAGATTTCTGTGGTCACTGTGGTGGCAAGCATCTGCATTTTATCTTATGCATTTCCTTTAGCTGTTTCAGTTGCTCTTCGTACTGGGGTTTGACCCCATGTCCCTCTGGGCTTGATTGTTGTTCCTTGCTTGTGTTGTTTTCAGGGAACCTAAGTTTCACAACTGGTCGTGGGTTTAATCCAGCTGGAGGTGCCCCAGGAGGTGGTTAGAATATCCCAATTGCGTATAGCATAATTATATTTATCAGTACAGTTAGCCAGTGGGATGCCCTGTGCTTCGTTGTTGTATCCAGTGGTTGGAGTCTGATACTTGTGCTTGTATGCTATACTGTGTTGTTGTGGATTGTAGCCATTTGTTGTTTTGTTGGTTTCGTTTGTGAACTGAGATATCTATTTTGAGTATCGCGCTAATTTAAATTATATTATTTTAAACCGTCAGGCCAAAAGCAAAAATTTTACCCGCTTTTTAGTAGCTTCCGCATGTGTTTGTATGTTTCATCTCTGATGTGAGCACGAGGCCTGACACCAATCCTGTAGTTTGTGCTAAGCTGGTGATGCAGGAAGCTGCTTGGATTTCAGATTAGACAGCACGAATGTGAGCTGGTTCAGTGGCCTGTGCTGATAGTAGGATAGCAAGCTGTTTAGAGTTGATGGAGTTTCTGTTGCAGCTCGGAGGGTGCTGGACTTATAGTTTGTAGAATTCAGCTTGGAAGCTTGCTGAGTAGTTGCGAGATGGACCAGATCGGGTACGAGCATATAGATTAACATTGTGTTGTGCTGAGCCATGCTAGTTCACGAGATGATGCGGTTGTGGCGCGAACCAGTCCAGTGGAGCGTTCTGGGCTGATAGCAGTTTAGGATGTAGGCATAATTTGGATTCAGCTTTGGACCTTGAAGCTATGTCGCGACCTGTGTTGACCCTATAGAGCTGGGTTGACCATTGCGAGCTGATTTAAGTACGTACCTTGAGACCTAGGTGCGTGAGCTGATCTGGAAGCGTTGTGTTCTGGATGAGGCAACGTAAGCTGAATAGAGCATCAAAGGTTGACCTGAGTGATGCATGTTGAGTTCAGTTGTCTAAGCTAATTTGCATACTGCTACCTGAGAACAGATTACGCGACCTAAGATGGTCGACGTAAGCGAAAGAATAAAAGCTGAGATTGTGGAAGCGCTTATTATTTTGGAGGTCGTACCTGAGCGGAGTGCTATAAGCTAATGTACGTACTTCTGGATGAGAAGCTGGTATGTGACCTGAGATGAGTTGCTTTATGAGGAGTTTGTTAGTCTTATGAAACAATTCTGAGCTGAACTGCTTCGTTGGCTTGAAGGAGTCTTTTTCCGTGAGCTATTTTGGAGATAACAGCGTAGAGATGAATAGTTTTAGAGTTTCGCTATGTGAGCTTAACCTGGGTTCAGCTTAGGGAGGTTCTGGGTGCCTGGAGCTGACAGTTCAGATCTCAAGTGCTGATGAGTGTTTTGATGATTTCAGCTTTGGCGAGGACGTTTCTTGACGCGTAATCTGGTCAGTGTGTGATCTGTTCTATAGCTGTGAGCTGTGTCGATGGGCATGTTGTGAGCTGTCCCGAGCTTAGGTGCTGCGAGCTGAGATCATTGAGGGTAATTTTGGTTATCGCAAGCTGGATAGAGCATCCTGAGCTGGTTGCTAGGGTGCAATCTGACCGGTAGTGGTATAAGCTATTTTACTGGTGCTAACCCATTGAGACCTGATATGTCTTTTAGCGAGCTGGCGGTGTAGCAACTTTGAGCTGTTGTGGTTGAGCAACAAGATGTAACCTGGATTCGGTATGGGGACATGACTGGTGTCCTGTGCTGAGTGGACAAATCGCGAGAGGTCCGACTATTTGGCAAACACAGTCTGGACATGAGCTATTTGTTAGATCAGCTTTGGAGAAGGCTGTTGATAGCTTTCGGGTCTGTGGTAAGCAGATAGGATGATCAGATTAGCTGTAGAGAGCGTGATCTGATCTGTTGCTTCGTATTTTCTCCTGAGCTGGAGTAGTGCATGAGAGCTGATCTGTGTTGGTGAGCGTGATCTGATGTGATGCACGAGAGCTGAGTGTTGATTCAATTTTGAGTTGCATGTATATAAAACAACCTTCAGAACACGTTATGGCCACTACGAATTCTTAGTGATGCCGTTTGGGTTAACTAATTCGCCTTCTGTATTCATGGATTTAATGAATAGAGTATTTCAATCTTTTCTTGATATATTCGTGATTGTTTTTATAGATGCTATTCTCATTTACTCTAAGAGCAGAGAAGACCACGCAGACCATCTCAGAGTGATACTTCAGATTTTGAGGACTAAGCAATTATTTGCTAATTTTAGTAAATGTGAATTCTGTATTGAAAAGATTGTGTTTCTTGGTCATATTATTTCTAAGAATGGAGTAGAAGTAGATCCCTTAAACGTAGAAGCTGTTCGAGAATGGCCTATACCTAAGAGCGTGGCAGAGGTTCGAAGTTTCTTAGGTCTTGCAGGTTACTATCGACATTTTATAGAGGGATTTTCCAATATAGTTGTTTCTTTAACGACATTAACCAAGAACGATGTTAAGTACAACTGGTCTCCAGGATGCCAATTCAGTTTTGACATGTTAAAACAGACATTGATAGAAGCCCCTTTTTAACATTGCCACCGGGAAAAGGGAATTTCACAATTTACACGGATGCATCGAGGATAGGATTGGGTGATTTTTTGATGCAAGATAAGAAAGTAATTGCCTATGCTTCTAGACAATTAAAGATTCACGAAAAGAATTATCCTACTCATGACCTTGAATTAGAAGCAGTGATTTTCGCATTAAAAATTTGTGGACATTACCTTTATGGGGAAAAATGCGAAATTTTTACAGACCACAGAATTATCCTACTCATGACCTTGAATTAGAAGCAGTGATTTTCGCATTAAAAATTTGTGGACATTACCTTTATGGGGAAAAATGCGAAATTTTTACAGACCACAAAAGCCTCAAATATTTCTTTACACAGAAGGAGCTTAACGTGAGTCAGAGAAGATGGCTCGAATTAGTTAAAGACTATGATTGTGTAATTAGCTATCACCCTGGCAGAGCTAACGTAGTAGCTGATGCAGTAAGTAGAAGAGCGGTGGGATTAGCTCAACTTTTAGTTCAAATACCATTAGCGATAGAAATTGATAGATTTGAGTTGGAAGTAGTTACAAAAACTTGTGCTGCTAGACAAGCTGATCTTACAATCCGATCTACATTGAAGGGTCGGATTAGAGAGAGTCAAATGAGGGATGATCAACTACTTAAATGGAAGCAGCAAGATGAATAAAGAGGTGTAAATCTTTATTCTATAGTTGAAGGAATTTTGAAATACCAGGATAGGCTATGGGTACCTCGAGTTGATAACTTGCGCAATGAGATTATGAATGAAGCTCTGATGGATCTATGTAAACAGATCCAGATTAAGTTTTGAATTACACAAAACCTGTTATTTTGTTACTAATGTTTCTACTTAGTGTACCGATGTTAGCTATCGAAGAAACTGTCATGAAGCAGAATCTGTCCATCGTGAGAAGAAAATATTTTATCAGCTGTGAGCTACAGTGATTCAGTCGCAAGCTATAGTGGACCAGTCGGTGATATTATCAGTCGATAGTTGATTTCAGCAGGATGTTTATTCAAAGGAATTCAGCAGATGGTTAGAAATCAGCAGGTGAAGTATTCAGAAAAATCAGCAGGCACAAGCATTTGAGAGATAGCGTGTTTCGTTAATGATTGTAAAACGACAGCGTTTGTTTAAGATGAAACGACGGCGTCTTGGACTAATGGTAAAATTCAGCCGTTGGTGTTTGCGTATATTCACCCGCTGGTATTTCAGCAGATACACCTTTCTAGAAAAATCAGCAGATAGCTACAGTTGTTCGATTAACCAGTCGATGGTACTTGTCATTAGTAATAGCAAAACGATGTCGTTCGAATAAGTTAAAACGACAGTGTTTGAACTAGCGCTAAAAATTAGTCGATAGTTTATATTATCAGTCGACAGTCTCAGTGTAACTACCAGTCAAGAGCTACAGTGAATTATATACCAGACGTTGTGAAGTTACAACCAGACACAGCGCATAGCTAAAGAAAAACCAGTTGCGAGGATTTGGAACCAGATGCAGCTAAAGAAATTTGGAACCAGACGCTGGTCTTGCGCTAAGGAAAAGAAAGCAGCAGTAGCTAACAGAAGATAGTTTCAGCAGTTGAAAAGAAAAGAAGTTAACAGAAGACGAAGAAAGCGTGAAGCAGCAGGCAGTAGGAAAAAATGATCTCGGTCGTTGAACATTGAGCAGAAGAAATATTTGCAAAGCAGTTGTTGCAAATATTCAAAATATCAACAGTGAAACAGAGATGTTATAAAGAAGTGAGCGAAGCAATTTAAGTAGTTGAACAGTTGGATGAATAGAAGAAGTCTGGCAGATGAGAGCTAGAAGAAAGAAGATTGAATGAGGAGAAATCAGCAGTTGCGCTAAAGGAAAGATATACCAGCTGCTAATGGAAAGATATACCAGCTGCTGGTATAGTTCAACTAATGAAGTTGCACCAGATGCTGGAAAATAAAGGCAAAATCACAAGATGACAAAAAGCCTACAAAAGAAAAGGACCCAAGGACAACTCACTGTCGGTACTTTAAGGAACACATTTCAACAGAAGAAAACTTGTTTCTAATGGGAAGAAATTCAAACAGCCATATAAATACAAGAAGCACTGTTGAAGAGAGTGGGGATTTTTGATAGATTAATTAGCACAGTGCAAAATACAGAGGGAAGAAAATTGGAGACGAAGCAGTAAACCGCCATTAGAGAGGAGCGCATAACGAGTGTCTACTGCTGAGTCTCAATCAGCTATTGAAGAGCATTTTTCCAGTGTGTGAGATTTATTCTTTTGAGAGTTGAGCGATACACTGTAAAATCTCACACACACAGATTCATCGCATATTTTGTGAGATGTGCGAAATTGATTAGCGAGTGAATCACAAACAAAAATCAGATCCCGTCCAAGCACGAAGACGTTAAACTCTGTGTTTGTAGCCTTTATCACATAGGCGTAAAACAAGTGAGTGACAGCCGAGGGCTGGTGGAGTCTAGAAGTTCTCGCAGCTGCTGGTTGCGGGATTGGGTCTGTACACGATGTGTAGATAAAATCTTCTAGTGGAACCTTCCGAGGAGGAAGAAGGGGAGACGTAGGACATTGATGTCCGAACTTCCATAAACAAAAAAGCTATGTATTGTATTCTCTTATTTACTTCCGCATAAGCATTTTATTTAGCATTGCATAACACTTCAGTTGCACACACAGTAGTCGAACAGAAATCTGTTTGTGTTGAGTTTTAAAATTAGGATTCAGTTCTGGTGTTTTCTGCATGTTTTTATCATATACCAGATCTGTCTCCGGTGCTCTGTTTTAATGTTCAAGAACCCGAGGTATTGCACCTCATAATAGCAGCGCAAAATTTTTATTTTTCAATAGCAGCGCTATTAAGTTGTTTTTCGGTCCAAACAAGTGGTATCAGAGCGGGTTGTTCTTGAACGAGCATTTATTTTAAAACGCATGTGCTATGTTTTTAAAATGATTTAAATGTTTTTGAGAAGCTTATATTATGAAGGCCAGATGAAAATGATTTGTTTTATATATAGAACTGTTTTCTTTTGTCGAGCTGACACGGAATGCACGAGTTCCGTGTGGATGCCAAGATCCTATTTCGGTTGGGCTATAAGTTCACCTGGAGCGAGGCTAGGTGACGTCACATGGGACGAAATAGGAGAAATGAAAGAAAATCTGAGCTTTAGCTGTCACATTTTCATTATCGCTGAAATGCAAACAGATTTCTCTATAGGAAACTGTACTGGAAAGCAAAACAGATCTCGATTGTGAAAAATACATCGCTAACGTTGAAACAGATGTCGTTGGTCAACTTAGATGTCAACGCAGGAATAGTGTTTGGAAAAGAAACAGATGTCTGATTATGGAATGGTAAAGCTAGCGTGAAACAGATATGTCCAACGGAATAGTGTTTAGGAGTAAAACAGCTGTAACTTGGTCAACTCAGATGTCAACACAACTAAGTTGGTCAACTTAGATGTCAATGAATAATCGCAAGAGACTCAGCAGTGAAGTATTTTGTTAGGATAAAATTTATTAGTTTTGGTGATAACAAAATAAGACTAGTTGCTACTGGAAAGTCAGCCGTTGCAATTAACAGGAGAACATTTTCAGTTGACGGGTTGATTTTCAGCAGATGGTATTTTCAGCCGATGGTTATTAATTCAGCAGTTGGAACTATCAGTCGTAAGCTACAGTGGACCAGTCGATAGTTGATTCAGCATGATGTTTATTCAGAGGAAATCAGCAGATGAAAGATAGTTAGAAATCAGCAGATGAATTCTTCAGGGTAATCAGCAGGCGCAAGCATTTGAAAGATAGCGTGTTTTGTTTAAGACAAAACGACAGCGTTTGTTTAAAATGAAACGACGGCGTCTTGGACTAATGGTAAAATTCAGCCGTTGGTGGTCGCGCATATATACCCGCTGGTAGATCAGCATATAGCTACAGTAGCTCAAATAACCAGTCGATGGTACTTAATGTTAGCGATAGCGAAACTATGTCGTTCGAATAAGTTAAAACGACAGCGTTTGAACTAGCGCTAAAAATCAGTCGATAGTTTATATTATCAGTCGACAGTCTCAGTGTAACTACTAGTCGAGAGCTACAGTGAATTATATACCAGACGTTGTGAAGTTACAACCAGACGCAACGCATAGCTAAAGAAAAACCAGTTGCGAGGATTTGGAACCAGACACAGCTAAAGAAATTTGGAACCAGACGCTGGTCTTGTGCTAAGGAAAAGAAACCAGCAGTAGCTAACAGAAGATAGTTTCAGCAGTTGCAAAGAAAAGAAGTTAACAGAAGTCGAAGAAAGCGTGAAGCAGCAGGCAGTAGGAACTAATGATCTCGGTCGTTGAACATTGAGCAGAAGAAACATTTGCAAAGCAGTTGTTGCAAATATTCAAAATATCAACAGTGAAACAGAGATGTTATAAAAGAAGTGAGCGAAGCAGTTTAAGTAGTTGAGCAGTTGGATGAATAGAAGAAGTCTGGCATATGAGAGCTAGAAGAAGAAGATTGAATGAGGAGAAATCAGCAGTTGAGAAAATAAAGAAACAGAAGAGAAGCTGTTGCGCTAAAGGAAAGATATACCAGCTGCTGGTATAGTTCAACTAATGAAGTTGCACCAGCTGCTGGAAAATAAAGGCAAAATCACAAGATGACGAAAAGCCTGCAAAAAGAAAAGGACACAAGGACAACTCACTGTCGGTACTTTAAGGAACACATTTCAACAGAAGAAAACTTGTGTCTAACGGGAAGAAATTCAAACATCCATATAAATACAAGAAGCACTGTTGAAGAGGGTGGGGATTTTTGATAGATTAATTAGCACAGTGCAAAATACAGAGGGAAGAAAATTGGAGACGAAGCAGTAAACCGTCATTAGAGAGTAGCGCATAACGAGTGTCTACTGCTGAGTCTCAATCAGCTATTGAAGAGCATTTTCCAGTGTGTGAGATTTATTCTTTTGAGAGTTGAGCGATACACTGTAAAATCTCACACACACAGATTCACTCGCATATTTTGAGAGATGTGCGAAATTGATTAGCGAGTGAATCACAAACAAAAATCAGATCCGGAGCTTAACATGAGGCGGAGAAGATGGCTCGAACTGGTTAAAGACTATGATTGTGTAATTAGCTATCACCCTGGTAGAGCCAACGTAGTAGCTGATGCACTAAGCAGAAGAACAGTGGGATTAGCTCACCTTTCAGTTCAAACTCCATTAGCGATAGAAATCGACATATTTGAGTTGGAAGTAGTTACACAAACTTGTGATGATAGATTAGCTGTTCTTACAATCCAATCTACCTTGAAGGATTGGATTAGAGATAGTCAGATGAGGGACGAACAACTGCTTAAATGGAAGCAGCAAGATGAAGAAAGAGGTGGAAATCTTTATACTACAGCAGAAGGAATTGTGAAATGCTAGGACAGGTTGTGGGTACCGCAAGTTGTTAACTTGCGCTATGAGATTATGAATGAAGCTCATAACACTCCATATTCAATTCACCCAGGAGGAACGAAAATGTATAAGGATTTACAACAACTGTTTTGGAGTCCAGGAATGAAATGAGATATTTCCAATTTTGTTTCTGAGTGTTTAACATGCCAACAAGTAAAACCAGAGCATCAGAGACCAGCGGGGATGTTAAAACCACTCCCTATACCAGTGTGGAAATGGGATAATATAGCGATTGATTTCGTAGTAGGTTTACCAAAGACACTCCATGGATTTAACTCTATTTGGGTTAACTAAGTCAGCTCACTTCTTACCAATAAAGACGACCTATGATCTGAATAAGTATGTTGAGCTGTATGTGAAAGAAATAGTGAAACTACATGGTATTCCAAGTTCTATAGTATCAGATCGTGATCCCAGATTTACTTCTATGTTTTGGAAGAGTTTACATAAAGCCATGGGAACTAAGTTAACCTTTAGTACAGTTTTCCATCCGCAAACTGATGGACAATCAGAAAGAGTGATTCAAACACTATAAGATTTGCTTCTTGCGTGCACTCTAGACTTTGCAGAAAGCTGGGATTCCAAGTTGCCTTTAGTTGAGTTCACGTACAATAATAGTTATCAGGCTTCGATAGAAATCGCTCCATACGAAGTATTGTATGGCAGAAAATGTAGATCACCAATACACTGGGATGATGTAGGTGAAAGATCAGAGATAGGACCTGATATTATAGAACAGACTACAGAAGCTATCAAAGGATACGTGATCGAATGAAAACGGCACAGAGTAGACAGAAAAGCTATGCTGATAGCCATCGTCGTGAGTTGAAATTCGAAGTAGGAAATCATGTATTTCTAAAAGTAGCACCTATTAAGGGTGCAATGAGATTAGGGCGAAAATGCAAGCTGAGTCCCATATTTATTGGACCATTTGAAATACTGGAAAGAATTGGGAATTTTTAGCTTATCGTATAGCTTTACCCCCTCAGCTGTCAGCAATTCACAATGAATTCCATATATCAGCTCTCAGGAAATACATTTCGAATCCTTCGCATGTATTAAGATATGAGCCTATCCAGCTTGCACCAGATTTGTCTTACGAAGAAGCTCCAGTGAAGATTCTTTCAAGAGAGAATCGTAAGTTAAGAAATAGAAGTATCCCTATGATTAAGATTCAATGGGCTGATCACTCCGAAAGGGAAGCAACTTGGGAAGCCGAAGCTGATATGCAAAGTAGCTATCCAGATTTGTTTAAGTAAGTAAATATCGAGGACAAAATTTGTATAAGGAGGATAGAATTGTAACGCCCAGAAACATTTAAATCCACAATTACAAAGTTTAAAGAATTGAGAAATCTATTTGAAAATCTATTTCTAATCAGCTTTCATATAGTTGATTTTCAGATTTGAGACGCGATTATGAGAGTTGTCCAGCCGGTCCAGACAAGCCGATTAATTTCCTTTTTTTTAAAATAAAAATGGTTCGGTTTGCATCTTTAGTTGCTTTTAAAATTTGTGTAGCACTTTATAAAGTATTTTTAACACTTTTGAAAGAAAAAGTGTTCACTTAGTTTATTTCAGATTTCATATAAAAGCTGTCGAAACACTTCATTTATATTTCATTACTCTGATTGAGCACGAGGGCTGACATGTCGACTTTCCCAAATCTAAGTTGACCAAACAGTCCAGATCTTATTTGCTATCGAACGTTGGTACGCTTGCGTATTGTTTATACTCAAAGCTGATTTAAGTTTTCTTCTTTGATTTAAATCCTATGAATTTCCAATAGTTCCTGAACATCAAAAAGGATTTTTTAAAAAATGAACCATACTTGACA
Organism: Dorcoceras hygrometricum; assembly: GCA_001598015.1. Taxonomy (NCBI): domain Eukaryota; kingdom Viridiplantae; phylum Streptophyta; class Magnoliopsida; order Lamiales; family Gesneriaceae; genus Dorcoceras; species Dorcoceras hygrometricum. The sequence goes on from KQ993052.1 coordinate 71,598, forward strand.
GAGATCTGTTTCAGATTAAGAAATGAAAAAAAGCAAGTTACAGAAAATAAATAAAAGAAAGAAAACAACGTTTTACAGATTATTAAGAGATTATGGTATAGGAAACAGATGGTCACATAGGAAGGGTGACGACGCTGGCTAACGAACCAGTGTGCCCCTTCACCATGGAAGGGACCAAGATTATGGTTGAAAGACTATAATCCCGTCACAGAAAAGATGGGATTTATTTCCCTATTTCTGATATCAGATGACAGTTTGATCAAACGACTTTGACCTCTGTCCAGGTGTCTAACCATATTTTGATCAAATGATAAAGAACAGTGCACATGGTGATTTTAATCACGACTCTGAGAAAACACTTAAAATCTTTCTTTTTAAAAGCAAGTAAATGTTTTCAATCATGTGCAGTGTCAGGCCCCGTGATAATTACTAACAATTAACACATAAACCACAGCAGATCAGAGGTGTTTTCCATCGACATCAATTTCAGTTCTGTGTTCAGTTCTGTTTATTGTAAACAATAGTTTCCGTTCAGTTTTCAGTCTCTTTTAATTTGTTGTACAGAAATATAGCTACAATTTTGAAACATAACAGATTACCGATTCCTTGTTTTGATGTAATCTGAACAGAATTGTACTTTGGAACGTTGTATGAATTTCCGCGCAGTTATATATCCAGATCTATTTTCAAGTTCTAAGAATGAAAGTTCTATTTTTCGTAATTCAGTCCAGAAATTTGTATGTTGTTTATTTTAATCTGCGTACAAACTTTTAGATTCTTTCAATTCGAACCCCAAAACTTATTAATTTAAGTTAGAAAAGTTCAGTCCTTACACCGAAATTCCATCATTTAAAGTACACACATAATAAAAATATATCTTTGTATCAAAAGTGGACTGCATAAAATCTCAACCATCCAATATACATGTATACAGCCAATCACAAATCGAATCAATACAATAACTACACAGGGCATCCCATGGCAATGACTCGATATATCATATATAAATATATATAGTTGGGAACTCACGCCTGGGGCTGCAACAGCTGCCTCACTCTCGGACCAGCTGAACCACCTGAAAAAGGCCTGCAATGGCCAACACACGGCAAAAGCAGCCACAAGGGAAAATTAACGAGGTTAAACCTCAGTACGAAGAGCAATCAACAACAGCAGTCAATAAAACATGCAACATAATAAGTCGTGCAAATGGATGAAGATTGCGAAGGAAGGCATCGGGGCTCAAGGAGTAGCGGTTAAACCTCAGTACGAAGAGCAATCAACAACAGCAGTCAATAAAACATGCAACATAATAAGTCGTGCAAATGGATGAAGATTGCGAAGGAAGGCATCGGGGCTCAAGGAGTAGCTCAACAGCTGGGAATACAACATACACATAAACGAACCAACAGCTGGAGGAATAAAGCTCTCAGAAACAACTCGATAGCCAGAGATACAGGGCTCACGGAATAACTATACAGCTGGAGGTACAAAGCTTACAGAAACAACACACGACTGGCTATCAGAACAGAAATGATCACCGAACGTGTGAGAGAAGGGGAGTTACCCTGGCGCTCGATCACACACGGTACCAGTACAATGCATACAGGAATGACCATTGTACATGTGAGAGAAAGGGAGCTACCCTGGCGCTCAATCACACGAAGCACTAGAACAAATCTTGAACAAAGGGCCATAGAGCATGTGAGAGAAGGGGAGCTACCCGTGCTCTCCATCACACGCATCCTGATAACAACAGGTTAGCTCAACAGCATGGATAGCAAGGAAAATAAGCTCAATGACAGCTAATTGCTGGCAAAGGATAAAAAGGGGTATAGGCTCAACTCACAGACAACATCAAATAATTACGGAGAGCTCAGCTTACGCAACATCATGCGGGTACAAGAAGGAGCTCAACAACATGCCATGCGTGTATGCACTGCTAACAAAAATAAGAACAACATGCATCATACTACAGGACAGCATAAGTAAACCATACAGCATGTACCAAAACGGTTCCGGCTCACACGCATGCATCAAAGCACAACAACTTAGGTAATATTATGTGCAGATCAGACTATACCATGCAATCCTAGGCTGAGCAACATAGCTCCAAGCCACCAGCATGACAACTAACACGGCAAAAATAGTGCAGTTATCCAGCACACACGTAAACAAGCAAACAACTCAGGCAAAATACACAACACAAGAAAAACAGCTCGGCAACACAGCACGAGCGTAATATGTTACAGCATATCTACGACCAGGCTACGGACTCAAATCCCACAGCCCCTATGTTCACATGTTTAACTTAAATATGTAACTACAAGCTCTAAATTCATACCTTACGCAGATCTTACCGAACCTTCAACTCAAGGCTTACGGCTGATAGCAGAAAGCACTCCTTGCTCCGCACGGCCAGCAGCTACCGACAACCCACAAGGGAAGCTCTAATATGCCAAGATATCTAAGAAATCAGCACTGCTTAAGCTCACACAGCTCATGGTCGAAGGCCTCACAGCACAGAACCGCTACAACTAACAAACAGAGCCCTATCCAGCTCAAGGGTAAACGCTAGGGACATAAACCAATGCTAGAAGAACACAGTTACCTGAATTGAAGCTCAACTGGGTCGGAAATCGCAAACCCTAGCTCACGCAGTTCTTCAGTGATTCCTCCGTCTGGCCTCCTTCCGACTTTAAACTGGTATACAAACGCCGAAATTGAAGAGGGATTTCAAACTGTTGTACCCCCGCTCGAAGCTGATCAACAGACGGGTGAACAGTAGCTAAGGTTTGGGGAAATATCTATCGGGAGCTTTGAGAAGAAGATAAGGAATGGGTTGTCTAAATAACTAAGTGTTGGTCAACATGAGTGTATTTATACTCACTGCTCAACAGTTCACGGCGGCCCTCAACACTGTACCTAGCCCAGCGTACAGCTCAGCACGCACATACAATCCAGTTCTCGTATCCAACAGCTCACACTCCACAGACTACACTCCCAGCAGATTACGTCTACAGTGACACCGACCAGCTCGGGGTCCAATGTAGTACCATCCCAAGCATAAACCAGCACGTTGCCTTCTCTCCCAGCTGGTACACGCTCATCGATCTTTCAATTCCAAAACAGATTACACTGCAACAGCAGATCACGCTCTCACAGCTCAGGCCAGATTATGCAGTCTGACCAGCTCAGGGCATCCAGAATAGTACGCACTTCAACAGCTCAGCTCAGACCTCAATGATTGACACCAGCTAAGACAAGAAGCACGGGACACTTCCACTAACAGCTTGCGCACACCAACATATCACACCCACGACAGCTTACAAATCACAGCTCAGCTTGTGCACTCAACAGCTATCGCGCATAGCTCAGCTTTCGTATACTCAGGTTTAGCCCCAACAGCTCAGAGGAGCCAGGCCAAATCCTATCAGATCTCACTAACAAAACAGCTCACAAAAAATCTGACATAAAAATCTCACAGCTGCTATACCACCATCTTACACCAAGATAGCTCAAATCGCGCTAGCATCACTGTCTAAGAGTTCATAGTACTCATCTTGGAGGAACTTAGAACAGCACACATCCTACCTAACAGCTTAGGATGCTCTAAACAGCTTACACCTCCCAAATTTGTTCGCTAAGCTCACTGATCACAACGCATAAACCTGAAACGGCTCAAAATTCTAGAACATATCACGCTTGCTATTCCCTGCTTCATAGTACTCCTAAGATTCTAACAACTCACAGACGCAACACAGTCCTTACATACCAGTTTACGCCTAATCTGGTCCACAATAAACAGCTTATGCTACCACTCATCAAACCAGCTCGCGTAACATACCAGCTTACCTCTAAGCTGGACCCCAATTCTGCTGTAGTACCTAAATCAGCATGGGCCACTCAGCTGTTCGTGCCAGTGCTAACTCCAAGCTGAAACTCGAACAGCTTACACCATCACCTTAGCATAAATCACAAGATCAGCTTGCACCCGAGCGGATTCCTCTCTAAGCTGGATAAACCCGAATGATTAGACCTTAATCAAAATATGATTAAGCTACTAATTACCTTGGTTAATCATAGTCCTACAAAAGTAATTACTATCGGCAAACTAAGAATTTTTAATGATTACTGTTGGTGTGTTGGATAGGAGAACTCCCTCCTGGTTTAATTGCTTCATTAAGGCGTTGGGTGTGTTTTTTTCAAAGCCACAAATCAACAAGAATACTTTCTTCAGAGTAAGCGTTTCGATCGTGCTTGTGGGAAATTCAAAGCCGGAGCTATTCCCTGCAAACCACCGTTCAGAGAAAGGCAATTAATGTCAGGATCGGTTCTCTAAAACTCAGAGTTAAGCACGCAATTAACTCAAAAACACGGAAGCTTAAAAAGTGGATAAAATTTTTCTTTTGGCCTGACGGAAATATGTCTTTAAAATAACGCAAATTCTCAAAATACCAACTTATAACAAGTCGAATAATATCCCAGTACAAAACTCTCAAATGATACATGCATATAATCACAACCCAAAACAACGATTCATCAAAACACAAGTACACAAGGAATCCCCTGTTAAATGACTCGATAGACTATATACATAACTGGGAACTCAACGACACCCATGGGGCTCCACTGACTGACGCACCACCAAGCCAGCTGCAACCTGCTCATGTCTTACCAACTGCCTCACAAAGCTCACGACAGAACAGAGCACACACACTAGCCTACACAGAACGGCTCACGCATGCACCACTACTACCACATAAACAGCCACAGGGTTGCTAACAGCTCGGGAGGACCAACAACAGATCCTAAGACACCCAGCAAAAGTTCGCATAATACCAGCTCGGGAGAACAATGCAACGGGAAAAAGCAATGGACGGTGCACTCTCTACTACTTTGCATCTCCTCCTTCGGCCATATCCAGCCACGATACTTGTAGGGAACTAACGAGTATGGAACGGGGTTTCCAACGGTACCACTCTTGACCAAAACTGATCGGTCGAACTCCGGCAATCGGGAAAACAGAGGTATGAATGAATAGTAGATGCGAGGGTTTCAGGAGAGGTGGCTTCTCGAGTACGTTGGAGGAGATAGATATTTTAGGGAAAAATGACTAAGTAACGGGTCAACGTCCTATATATATATATTACTGAGCTCCAGATCTGGTCTACAGTACTACGTGCCAGCCCAGGTCTCCGCTACTCTAGCTCAGGCACGTACGCACACAAATCATGCGTCAAAACATATCAGATCACAGCCAACAGCCCGCACAACACCCAGCTTAGCTCAGAACCACAAGGCCAGATCCCGCTTCTAGCAAGGGATTACAGACCACCTATATCCAGATCACGAACCCACCAGCTCACGTACAACACAGGTCAGTTCTCACCCAACTCAGCTCAGACCTAAAGATGACACCAGCTTGGACAAACAGCACGAGAAGCTCCCACCAACAGTTTAATCACACCAACAGATCTCGCCGGTGGTATCTCACACCTCATAGTTCTCGTGTACGCAGGTTTAGCCCCAAAAGCTCAGGAGAGATAGGCCAACTTATCCCTAATCTGACCAACGAAAAGAAGCTAGCAACTACCACGGTAGTAACAGATCATAGTACAGACCAGTTTAAGCACTTGGACAGCTCACTCGAGACCAACATCTTTCGCATCCAACATCTCGTGTCCTAACAGATCAGATCGCATCCTACTTATTAGCTCAGGATGCAACTTACAATGCTCCAAAGCTGTTCGATAAGTTCTCGAATCATACCACATAATCCAGGAATAGCTTGCGATCCCAGAACAAATTATTCCTGTTGCTCCCTGCTACACAGTATTCATAAACTGTTAACAGCTCTCGGACTCAGCATAGTTCGTGCTTAACAGCTTTCTCCCATTCTGGTGCACAGTGAACAGTTTACGCTCCCACCCATCACCAGCTCGTGCAACATACCAGCTCACCTCTAAGCTGGGCTACCAATCTTCTACAACACACAAGAGCAGCACGTCCACTCTAACAGCTTTCGTCCTTGCTAACTCAAACCGAAACCGAAACAACTTACACCACAGCTTAGAGCAAAACGTGATAGCTCTCTAAGCTGAATGACCTCGGCTAGTTAACCCTTAATATAAACCCGATTAATCTACTAATTACCTTTGTTAATCATAGCCCTCACATTCTCTTCACCTTAGAAGATTTTGTCCTCGAAATCAAACAGCTCTCGTCAAAGCTGACGGCTACAACTAACCTTGTCGAAACCGAAACCACAAACAGATCTCGCTCGATCTGATAATTACGGACCGCTCTCCACCTTAGCTAAAGACCACGATAGCTCTGGTCTACAACGGGAGTTACTACCATCTTACGCCTAAACTGGTACAATGAGGACGTGGTACAACAACTTCGATCTGATTACTAAGATCAGGATGCCCAGAGCATCCCTATGCTGAACTTAGTTTATTCTTCAGTTCCTAAGATCTTACGCCCCACAGCGCCTCTCAAAGCTGTTTAATTATGAGCTGGTCTCCCAAAAACAGTTCGCGACGGAATACCAACGTATGCACAGTGAAATAGCTTAGCTCAGATCCTACTCTTCACAGATCAGCTTACGCACAAACAAAAAAACCTTCAAGCTGATCGCTACTACGCTACTATACTCATAACAGCTCACACCAAAACAAAGCAGACCACAACGCAAACTACCAAGAAAGGATCACTAAGAAGCATGCAACCAGGGTATGAACAGGACTCAGCAGGACCCAATCAAAAATAGAACAGAGCACAAGGAAGTAAATAGCATCCATCATTGATGAGGCTACTCTCTACTCATCGCAGCCTTGGCTTCTCAAGTAGTCCTTCCTCTTCCATGCCTACTCCACTCTACTGTAACCCAGGGTAAGGTAAAAATCCGCCATTGTTTCTCTCTTCTGTCCAGAATTCTCACTGGCCATACAATACAACTTAGGTTCTGGTCCGGCTCACTACATAAGTCTTCGACACAAAAGAAGGATTTGAATCACATTCCCTCGGCTTAGAAACATAAAACATGCCATGTGTTCACAACAAAACAGCCGACATCCACAATTGTACGCCAAAGATCCAATATGTCCAGGGACACTCAAACAGACTGATGATCTAAGAGACTAACGCAAAAAAAAAAACGGAGAAGTTCACCAGAAGCACAATATCACCGATCTGAACTCAACAGATCTACCCGTTAGGAGCACAAGCTGTATTGGTGATTTTGCACAGCCTTCGCTCTAGATCAAAGCATCTCTCCTTGGTCCTTCACATACCGCACAAAATCTGGTGAAGACCGTTAATTTTCCTCAACTTCTTCCAGTCGCTAAAACAATTTGCACTTCCCACCGTGCAAAAACCTCAAAGGATGTTATACCGAACATCGCTTGGTAGCGAAAATAACACGAATATTCTACAAAAATCTGCATGGTCAGCTCAGATTAGCCATCTGATCAGAGGCAAAGCGCTAAACTCACGGTCAATCTAGACCCAAAATTGTCTACAAGCACTTCCAAACTTGAAACAAAAGCTTAGAGTCTCTTCTAGACACTGAGGACACCGGAAAAAAACTATGCAATCTCACTGTGTGATCAACACGAAGTCCCATCTCTTGCTTCCTATAACAAGCCTTAGCACCGAGAAAGATAGGATGGCGTAGGCAGTTCATCAACCATAACTCCAAACTGCCACAACATCAGTCCCGAACAATGAAAAATGGCAACAAAATCCATAGCCGTGTGCCACCAATTTCAAAGCAAACACCACTCTGAAATTCCCAAATTCTTGAACGCTTCGAGATACTCTACGCTTCTAGCACCGCTGGCTGGGCTCTCCAACAAGGCATCAGCAACAGGATTCTCTAGCCCAAGCTAGCATTGAACTCACGTCCTAAATACTTAGCAAACTCTATCCAAAGACACTATCTCATAGACCAGTCGGACTAAGTGAAGACACTTCAAACTCTTGGGGTTGGTGGAGATCACCAATCTCTCTCCACCTTAAAAGACTAGCGCCAAAACTCCACAGCAGATACAACGACAGCAAACACCGAGACAGGAATATGATATATCATCTAGCGAGGTCTCCACTAACGTGGTGCAAAACTATGCCTCGCTCGCTCTGTAGCAACACACAACTCAAACTTCTCGAAGAAGGAGAAGGAAAAGAAGAAGGTTTGGAGTACGTCACTACAATCCATCGGCCACATGGGTAAAGCCAACCCAGAAGTAGAAGCAATCAATAGGACTCTGGAAACAACTCGACAGCTGGAGGCAGGAAACTCACAAAACAACTCAACAGCTGGAGACTAAAACAATAGAGACCAATGAAATTCAAGACAACAATTGCACAGGGATCAATAGAACTCACGAATAACGCTCAACAGCTGGAGACACAAAGAACACAGATCAACAGCTGGAGATAAAACAACAGAGACACTCCAAAGCTGGAGATGCGAAGCACACCGTAACAACTCAACAGCTGGAGATCCAAGGCTCACAGGCACAACTCAACAGCTGGAACACGTGGCTCGCAAAACAACTCCACAGCTGGAAATACAAATAGAAAAAAATCAATGGAGTTCAAGATACATTAACTCAGCTGGCAGGACAAGAATCTAATAGGACACGCACAGTACTAAAGGCTTAGAGGAAGATCGAGGAAATCTCAACTGCAAACACGTTAGGGAAATTATCAAACAAAGGGATGTCACCAACCTCTAACCGCGGCTCATAAATCACATCCCAAGAAGGAAACAGCTATCCTCGATCCTCCATCGATGGGAAGTTAGGCACTCCCAAAGCAAACAAACTCCTCACTAGAGTTCGCTCAACAAGCTTACCAACGTGGCTCAGCACTACTTATGGAACAAAGACCTCACACCGGAAGGAGTAACAAAGACACCACATCATACAAGAAGGTGGGTAGAAACCAACCCACGCACCACGCAAAACAATCAAATACAATGCAAACGAGTGTGATGTTCTCGTGTAAACTAAACTCACGTAGAGTTAACAAGGATAGAACAACTACCAGCAAAACTCCTCCGGACACAACAACAGCTTGGTCCTCAGTCAAGTTTTCTGAAGTCTCGATTCCTGAGGCAGAGAAAGCTATCTAAACCCAGGTGCCTCCGACGGTTGAAATCCTGACTGCTCGGACTGAAAAGGAAGATATGGTCGTCCCGAAGAACTTCCACTGGAACCCCGCTGCAGCAAATTGAACATTGATCTCTGGAAGAAGGACACACTCTAGCAAATTGTCCAATCTGACCACACCAATTGCAAGCGCCTTGCACTCCAAAGAATTGAGGGGGCCGAAGACTGACCATCATGATGCCTCACAGGAGCACTAGGTTGGGAGACATCCTCTCCCTCGGCACAAACTAAAGCTCTCGAATTACCAACTACTTGCCTACTATCTCTACCTCTTCTCCTTGGCAACATCTATGAGGTACTCAAAAGTAAGCACACAAGCAAGTAGTTCACGTAATCAAGCACAAACAAGAGAGAAATAACTGTGCCTAGACTCAAATGTGATAGAAAAGAATCGAGCTTATCCCAGTTTAAGCTCTGATACCAAAATGTCAGGTCCAATGCTCTAAAACTCAAAGTTAAATCACGCAATTAACTCAAAAACAAGGAATCTTAAAAAGTGGATAAAATTTTTCTTTTGGCCTGACGGAAATATGTCTTCAAAACAACGCAAATACTCAAAATGCCGACTTATAACAAGTCGAATAATAGCCCAGTACAAAACTCTCAAATCATACATGTATATAATCACAACCACAAAACAACGAGTCTTCAAAACACAACTACACAGGGCATCCCCTGATAAATGACTCGATAGACTATATACATAATGTCAGGCCCCGTGCTAATTATTCACAATTAACACATAATAAACGCATAAACACGGAAGCTAAAATCTGGGCTTAAAAATTTTTCGAAATCATTTGGGCCTGAACGTAAAAACATACATTCAAAATATCGATAATCAAAATATAAGTTAACTCAAACTTATATAAACAGATAGCAACTACAATTCAAATCAAATACAGATCCCCAATACACAACAACACGGGGCATCCCCCGGTTTAGTACATATCATAAATATAACTGTGACTAATGGGAAATGGGATCGACCAGCTGAACCTTCACTCTGTCCAGCCTAGCTACCTGAAGATCCTGCAAATGGGTAACACAGACAAAAGACACAAAAGCAGGAAAACAAATACGAGGTCAAGCCTCAGTACGAGGAGCTATCAAAACAGCTAAACATACAACATGCTATAAATCAATGTCATGAATGCATGAGGGCTGTCAAAGAATCGGATAGATAGACCAGTCCATCAAATGGTAAATCAAATCAAGCCTCTATACCACGCACAGCCAATCAGCCGGTGGAAATCATCGGTCCATGATCATAGGGGCCCGTCAGCCCATCACAGCTCGATGGTAGACAATCGAATCCGATAGTCACCACTCCGATGATAGCGTTGGACTTTTCGGGCATGACTCATCAGTCGACCAATCACAACGTGGCACCCAATCAAGTCATCAAATCAATCTGTCAAGGCTCAATATGTATGCATGTATGCCAATTCAATATCCAATAAACAATGCATACAAAAGAAATACGTAAAACAGAATGTAACTCAATCATTCAACACACTTATTCACGTAAAATAACCTCAGCAAGACTCACAACATCAATCACAGCATGTTCACGCCTAAAGCTGCTAAGGGCTGCTCAATTCTTACCTCAATTCCACAAAATTCTACCTCACAGATTACTCAAAGCACGGCAGAACTCACGGCCGACACAACCAGCCTTCACCTGGTTCGAAACTCACGGCAGCAAGCTTCCTGGAACTGAAATCTGTGCAAGGTAGCTCATATCTTAGCTCAAATCTATACATTCACTCGTACACACCTACGGCCAGGACTCAACACAAGATCTGCCTAGCTACACAGGTAATAACTACAAATACCGAGCTCAAATCCACGAGAAAGGCTTACCCAGAAGTTTAAACTAGCAGGAGGAGCACAGATCTCACAGCACGAAGACACAGACACTTCGCGTTCTTCCTCCAACGCTGATTCAGGATCTCTAATGGGTAGCAAACGAAAAAGCTAAGCTAGGGGATTCCAGCGCCACCAAGATTATCAAAAACAGAGGTTGGAAGCGACGGGAATCGGCGATGGAAAGCTACGGTGAACAGTAGCAAGTCAAGGGTTTCGATAGAGAAGATAAGAAATGACGGGTTGAGAAATATTCTAAGTGTAATTCGACACTTCTATTTATTCCTCAATTCAATGGCTACTGTCTAAATCAAACACCGACAAAAACAGATCTCTGCAACGCAAAATAACGCCAAACAGATTTCACAATCCAGCGCTCACAACCAAACAGATCTCTCGCTCGCGCAACAATCAAAACGACAGCGTATAGGTAAAAACAGATCTCACAATCAACGCTAAGGATCAGATCTCTGCAACGCAAAATAACGCCAAACAGATTTCACAATCCAGCGCTCACAACCAAACAGATCTCTCGCTCGCGCAACAATCAAAACGACAGCGTATAGGTAAAAACAGATCTCACAATCAACGCTAAGGATCAAAACGACGACGTTCTAATAAAACAGATCTCAGCGCTAAACCACAACGCTTGCGCATTAAACTAAACGACATCGTAGCTCAAAACAGATCTCTAAGCCTTTACAATGTGCGATGCTAAATGACGACGTAGCTACTTATCCAAACGACGACGCACAGAGAAACAGATCTCTCCTCACATCACAACGCTAATTCTCACAATCAGACGTCAACTCTAACATGTTGACCAACACGTGTCACCATCTCACGTACCACGCTAACGCTACCAGATGTCTCACCCAAAACCAGATCTCTCCTATGAACGCGATCACGTTTCAGCAGTCAACACCACAGTTGACCAACATGAGATCTGCTTACGTCACAAACTAGCGCTAACAGATCTCTTGCCACTTCCAAATGCGTTGACCCACGTTGACATCTGAAATTCAAAAGAATAGCATATTCATTTCCGCGCCATTATCGACAAACCAGATCTCACCAAAACGCAGCGTTTTACCTTCTTCTCGTGGAAAAACACACTAACACACAGGGGACCAGATCTCTATTAAAATTCGATCAATTCAACATCATTTCCCAACCAGATTTCACCCGATAAACCCGAACTAAAATATGGACAACTCCAACTAGAGATCTGAATTTTCCCAAATCAGATTTCACCAAAAATTCGAAATTCCATAATTCGAAATTCTTAATTTCCGTGACTAATCTAATCCCAAAATCCGATTAATCACTAATTTAGAAATCTGATTCCTCACATTCTCCCAACCTTAAGAGATTTCGTCCTCGAAATCAAAGATAAACCAAGGCAGAAACAATCAAACATTTAAACCAGCACAAAATCTACTCAAATTTGAAGCAAAACCAGAAATTTACCTGGAACAATCTGCACGATCAGTGCTCAAACAGATAAGGCCAGTCTTGTCTCATCTTCTCCTCAACTTCCCAGGTTGCTTCTTCTCGGCCATGCTTGCTCCATTGGACCATCACCAACGGAATTATCTTGTTTCTCATCTGCTTCTCCTTCCTATCCAGAATCTGCACCGGATATTCTACATAGCTCAAGGCAGAATCTAGCTCAACTTCGTCGGTTCTCAAAACATGGGACGGATCTAGCTCATATTTTCTCAACATAGACACATGAAAGACATCATGCATCGCTGCTAACTCTTCGGGCAGCCTCAATCCATAAGCCAACTGTCCAATCCGCTCAACAATCTCAAAAGGACCAACGAATCTGGGCCAATTTGCCTTTAAATCTGAATCGCATAACACTCTTGAAAGGAGAAATCTTGAGAAACACACGATCACCAACCTCAAACTCTAACGGTCGACGTCTTCTATTAGCATAGCTAGAGAAACGGTCTTGAACAGCTTTCATTCTACTCCGAATCAAATCAATCTGATCCTTCATGTGCTGAACTCCGGTGTAGAAAGCTTTCTCTCACCAACTTCTTCCCAAAAAATCGGGGATCTGCACTTTCGACCATACAAAGCCTCAAACAGAGCCATTCCGATAGTCACCTGGTAGCTGTTGTTATACGAAAACTCAACCAAGGATAGCGAATCCTGCCAGTCACCGCTGAAATCCATCACAATTGCACGCAGCATATCCTCTAAAGTATGGATAGTTCGCTCAGACTGTCCGTCTGTTTGTGGGTGATAGGCCGTACACATAGCCAATATCGAACCCATAGCTTCTTGCAAACTCTTACAAAATCTAGAAGTGAAACTCGGATCTCTGTCGGACACCATTGAAACCGGAACTCCATGCAATCTAACCACATGGTCTATGTACAGCTTCGCCATTTTCTTCATAGAGCACCTCACATCATAGGGAATGAAATGGGATGACTTCGAAAGTCTATCAATCACAACCCAAATCGCATCACATCCCCTGCTCGATCGAGGTAGATGAGTCACAAAATCCATGGCGATGTGCTCCCAATTCCATTGGGGCACCTCTAAACTCTGCAGAAATCCACCAGGCCTCATCCTCTCAGCCTTAACCTAATGGCAATTCAGACATCGAGCAACAAAACCAGAGATGTCGCTCTTCATACCTGCCCACCGGTAGTGAGACTTCAAGGCATGATACATCTTCCTTTCGCCTGGATGCACACTGTACCGACTACAATGTGCTTCATTCATGATGGCCTCCTTAAAATCAATCAGGTTTGGAACCACTAATCTCCCTCGAAATCTCAGACAACCATCCGAAGAAACAGAGAAATCATCAGACTGACCATTCTGGGCCTTAATCCTCAACTCATGGATATAGGGATCAGTCCTCTGCGCCTCCCTGATGTAATGCAAAACCTGTGGCTCAACCTGCATCGTAGAAACCATGAAGTACTGATCGCTCGGCTGAAATCTCCAACCAGAAGTACTCAATTGCTCATAGACTTTCGAGACACTCATTAACAAAAGCATCGCAGGCTGGGTCTTCCTACTCAATGCATCGACAACTGAGTTCATCAGCCCAGGCTGATACTGGATCTCACAGTTAAAGTCCTTGAGCAAATCATCCATCGTCGCTGCCTCATGTTCCAAAT